>BLKR01003136.1:0-159549 GCA_011170035.1 Teleogryllus occipitalis
GATTCCTGTGAAAATGAGCTTCGAATTTTTCATTTGAAATTTCTATATATGACGCAGTTTAATTCTTCTTTAAAATTCTTGAAGTAATATTTCGGATCTACTATTTAAAAAAATGAAAAGTTGCGAAAATGTCTAAAAAAATGTTCGTTGGCCGACGATAGATGGCTGCTGACCAGAGAATGGAGCAAAACCGTAAAGCCAAACCATTGCAAGGAAATTAGAAATACTTGGTACGAGAAAGTCTGTGCCATTGTGTAACACCTCTAGTTTTCTCTTAATTTATCAACTGGTTTTATGCAATTTTTCGTCACCAGAGCCCGGCAATGATTTTTTTTCCGCCGAAAATTCACCGTCTTTTCGCGCAGCATTACCTAACTTTCTCTATACTACTTATATTACTCCGTATATACGTATGTATACAAGAAAGTAACTAGAGGTGCTACAGAATGGCACAGACTTTCTCGTAATAAAGTTTTCTAATTTCCTTGGTGTGGTCTGGCTTTAAGGTTCCATTCTCTGGCCAGCTGCCATCAATCGTCGTCCAAAGTACATTTTTTTGACATTTTCTCAACTTTTTGCTTTCCTAGTAGTACAACCGAATTATTACTTCAAAAATATTAAAGAAGGGTAAAAACTCGTCCTAAATAGAAAGTTTCATTGAAAAAATTGAAGCGGTTTTAAGAAAATGGCGATTAAGCATTACTGTAAATGTGAAATTTGAAGCTCTTTTTCACACGAATATCGTTTTCGAAAAAGTTCATTTGAAACCATTTGAAGCACTTCTACTCACAATTGTAATAATGTATACAAATCGATGAAAATATCCATATTAACGGAACGAGGTATTTAAAAAAATTATATTTGAGTAATTTTTGAAAAAACAAATACACCAAAATTAACTTTACGTCATATTAAACAGCGCACATGGCAATATATATATTAGAAAAATTTGAAGAAAAAATTTGGAGTCCTTTTTGAGAAAATGGCATTTGAGCGTTTCTGAAAATGCGGAATTTTGAGCTCATTTGTACAGAAAATGGTTGAGTTTTGGAGAAACTTTATTCAACATTTTTTAAAGCACGTGTACTCATAAATAGTATAATTATGTGAAGAAATTGCCTTCAATGTATATATTACCGATGTGAGAGACAAGTAAAAAAATTCATATTTAAAATTTTTGAAAATAAAAGAATAGATCAATATGGCGTTTATGTTATGGTTCGTTTGGCACTAACCCTCCCAAAAATTTAAAGAAAAAATTTGGAATCTTTTTGAGAAAATCTTTTTGTATTTTTTTAAATTTCAAAATATTGCAAGCACTATTGCACGAAAACTACTAAAATTTCCGAAACAATGTATATTACATGACCTTATTGAAATAACTATTTATGCACAACAAATTTCATTTGAAGGAAAAATCCATGTCTTCAATTTTGTAGTTGTAGGAAGGCGCCAGAAAAAATTCAAACGTTCAATGTTCGAAAATTCAGAGTTGCCCGTGAAATTCTGACCTATGTCACCGTTGTAAGTGTATTGTACTCTTATCTTAAAAAAATTGGAGCTGTTCTTGAGATAATTTTGAAAATGCCCAGGACATGTCATGTAAAGTACCCCCAAATTTTAAAGAATGTTTTTCAAAATTTCAAAGCTTCAACTAGAGCCAGATCAACAAAGGATTCTTCAATTTGGAAAAGATCGTATTTATGGTTTACGCGCTAATAGTGTTCACAGACGGACGTTTGGCTTCCAATTTTTTTGGGGGGGGGGCACCAATGACCGACAAAACAGGGATTCTGCCTACACCACGTGTTAGAGGATTTTTTCTCTTAATTTATCAACTGGTTTTATGCAATTTTTCGCCACCAGAGCCCGGCAATGAATTTTCCGCCGAAAATCCGCCCTTTTTCGGGCAGCATTACATAACTTTCTCTACACTACATATATTTCTCCGAATATATTAGTCGCGCGACTTTTCTTGACGTCTCCCAGCGCGGGGTGCGGGGAGAGGAGGCTTCTCCCGACGTCACATCCAACGGGTGTTGCCAACTGTAACATTATTAATACTATTCGCGCCTCTTTCGCTCTTAATAAAACAGGACATTATAGACGATCAAATATAACAAATAACACAATTAATAGCAACCACAAGTGAAAATAATTAGATAACGATAATATTGCTTATTAAGGAGATATGATATTACCAAAACCCGAATAGAATAAATAACAGGGCACAACACTAACAGCGAAAATGCGAAAACTGAATTCATTCGAAAGCAGAGCTTGGCAGCCCTGACAATCTTGCCGTGCCGTTCCGTGTGAGACCAATGTTGTGACCAGACCGTACCGAGTCGTGCTGTGTTGAGCACTAGGGAGCTCAGACGTCAAGAAAAGTCGCGCGACTAGTACGAGAAAGTAAAAATCGTGTATTGACCAGAGCGCTTAGGCAGCCCGCTGCTCCAACTATGACTCCAACTTACAGGGCGTCAATGACACGACGCATCGTGACGTCCAAACAAAGCAACCGTGAGACTTGTCATATTATGAATTGCCGAAACATACATACGGTCTCAAATGTAAGTCTGACAAATTGCGACTATTAAGTTAATTATAAACAACTAACACTGCTAGGGTTTCCCTAAAATAGAGCAGCCGTCCTTTTCAGATCTGAGTGTTGTGTAAACAGAAGAATCCGAGAAACGTGCGTTGTACTGTGAAGTTAGTTACTAAAGATAGTCTTACAAATATTATATTACTGTATTTTAATATGAAAATATATAATTGCAGAAGTACTTTTGGGTTGTTACAACTAGCGTTCTTGAGAAATTGAAAATGGACTTTACCGTAAAAAAATGTTCTCATAAAGTTGAAACCAGAAATTTAATGTGGCTCTTTAATAAGAAACATCAAGAACGTTTCATACAATGGACTTTTATCTCTTAATTTTCGATAAGGAAAGCATTAACCGGCTAATTCTGGAATTAGAATTGCACCGCAAAACTATATCACACCGCTTATAGGCAATGCACATATTCGCCATTTACTTACATTTTATCGAGTGAAAATCCGGTGTTGCCCGGGGTTTTATTTATTACAATCTTACATTAAAAAAATTTGCCCGACTCGTATACAATGCATACTCAACGCGAGGTGTATGCATGTGCGTATTGCAGGTTGCATGATTCTGTTTGTGAATGTAACTCCTTTCCAACCCCAACCCCTCTTAGAGGTGTCTTACCCCCAGTGTATTATTTATCCCCATAGTAATTCCCCAGTAATACAGCATAACAAGTTTGTTTGAAATGACATTGTTCTTGCGTTTATGACTTAAGCTGGAACATGAGCACACATACATATTCCTTTTATATTAGAATTTTCAACAATGGGTAGATTAACGGGCCAATGTTTACATTGACAATGAGATAAATAATAGCATTACATGTAATAATTATATGTATTATAGGTAGATTATAATTTCACAAAGTTGTATTTTTGCACACATTTTTGAGAATCGATAACAGTTTTTTTTCTCGAAAGTCGTTAGCTGGCTTGCTAATTCGTAAAAAAATAGAACAAAAAAAACAACAACAAACAAACAAACAAACGTTGTAGGAAATTTTATTCTCTCGAAAATTGATTTGAATCATTTTTCTACGAGATTTATGATTAAATGAGAGAGAACGAGAACGAACGAGAGCGCGAGCGAACGAGAGCGAGAGCGAACGAGAGAGAGAGAGCAAACGAGAGAGAGAGAGAACGAGAGAGAGACTCCCAGAGTTAGCACAGGGGGTGGAAGGTCAAAAGCTTGGGGATTTAACTAGTACCTGTACTAATGCGAAATACTGTTTTGATATTTTCAAGTAAAATGAACATACATGCTTGACTTATCTGATCTAAAAAACTTCATTTTTCCATGCAGAATGCCAAACAATGCAAGGCAGCAGAAATAACCACTTAGATGCCTTCTCCCCCCTCCCAAGGCTGCCTGCCTCCTACTGTAATGGTGCTTTTTCATGGCACAAGTATGAACACCAAAAAATAGTTTAAAAATGAAGTTTTGCATATGGGTTTACCTGAGCTTTATTCACTTGAGAGAACTGTTTCTCACACTGCCATGCTTGGAACTGTTCTTCCTCATGAATAAAACCCTTTTTATAACCATGAACAAGTTTTCTTGAACCCTTATTTCACTACATATAAGAAAAGAGTGGGGGGTTGATTATTTTGTCAACAAGATATTGCACTAAATGTATGCAAAATAGTTTTCACTTCATGGGGTGAAGATTTGTTTTTCAAATTTTGCCAACGATGCTTGTTATCATTTATTCTGAATTTAACTACTGCTAGTGAAGGGAGTAGGGGTACCTATTCTGGGATTCAAATGAACATGCATCAATTCATTGTAGGTCATCAAAACATTGTTTTTAATTAAAATAAACAACTTTACCTTCTGCTTAAGTTTAATTTCATTGTGTAAATCACAGAAAATACAACATATTTTATACAATAAAAACATTGTGCTTATGATTACATTTGTTGATTACTGAGCTTTCAACTGTACAGTAATGAGAATGAAGACTAAAACAATAGCATTTCAGAGCTCACTTTGAACTTTATTAATCAGGCAAGTAGATGTATAGACTAAATAAAACTAATTCAAAATCCCATTTAAAGAATGGTAACAGAAATGTCTTTGGTTTAATTGTTCCCTACATTTTTTGTACTTTCCAGTTTCAGGTTTCACCCTGTTATTGAGCAAATGGAGTTCAGAAACTTCGCATTATCTGAAGTGATTTAAATAAAGCATAAGATTCCATAATTCACACTGTTAGTCCTCAGAGAAGATAACCTTTGGCTTCAAAAATCAAAGGTTATCAATTCAAATACATTTCATGCAATTTCTGTTTAAAAATCAGGGCACAAAGTATTAATCATACAAAGGGGATCTGGATCACCTTTAGAATTTTTTTCCTAACATCTTTCTTATGCATATATTCTTAACTCCATAGTTCTCTAAGAAGTCCTTGCTTACATTTACAACAATTTCTCTCTATATTGGGCCTTAGCATCTTACAAACATCAATTTTTCTGAGAATGCTGTTCAGAATCAGTCAGTTCATTTATAACAAAGGAGTCTCCCATACAACATTTCTTATTTAACAGTTGCAAACTTATTTGCTACATTTTCTGAATTTTCAACATGAACAAGTGCTCTAATAATGAATATTTTATTCTGGAATTGAAATTATTGCAAATTATTGAAACTTTCTGAAAAATAATTCTTAACAGAATAAAAACTAACAATTTTTTTACCAAATAATTTAGCATTTAAAAATATGTTTGACACATTGCCAAGCAGCACAAGGAGCATTGCAGACATTCAACATATTTCCAGGGCAATAAATATATAAATAACACCAACAAAAAGTGAAACTCACTCAAAACTTCTCTTCAAAACTCACACCAAGTAGGGTGCATAGGTATTGTTCAATTTGTGAATAAATAATAGGATAAGACAAGATGAAAGTAAAATGAAGTGTTAATTTTTGAAATCAAAAAAGGTAATGGATCTTTCATAAAAATTCAATAAAACTCACTTTTGATTTAGACTTGTATTACACTTTAAACCAAGAACGTTAGTTTTTATTACTTGCATTCTTAATAAAATAGTGCTCTGCAAGACTCCATCATATTAAAACAATTTTAAAAGGAGTTAAACTAATTTAAAATTAGAAAGAAAGAAAGAAAGAAAGAAAAAAAGTTTTTCCAAAAAAACCTCCAAACAAAATTGAATGTCAATCACATTTCACTGTAGTATTTAAATAACATTTGTGTGACTTGAACGCTCACCAAAAGGCTTTGGATTTGGGCTGTTTGCAGGGCTTTGAATCGGAGTAAGCGTGAAACCTGGTCTATGATTCTCTCCTGGACTTTGAATAGGGACCAATTTTCGGGAAGACTTCTGACCTTCTCCTGGACTATGGATTGGCACCATCTTGTGAACAGGACTATGACCATGACCTATGTTCTCCTTTCCTTTGCTGACAATTGCAGTGTGTGTTACACTAGATGCTTTGCTGCCAACATTAGTGCCATCCTTGCGCAACTTTTCTATTGTTTTCTTCAAGTTACGAACAGTCTAAAACAATAAGAAAACTAAGGTGCTGACAAAGTCTACTAATATTGGTACATTATTCAACTAGTTCACAATGTTCACTGCACAAGAGCATGTTTTGACATGTATTCAGAGTGAGTTTTCAAATTCCTCCAAATGCAATTGAGCAACAAAAATATGAAGAATCCAAGGTAATTATGAAAAAAAGTTTCATAAGTAAAAATTTTGTAGGTGGTATTATGAAGTCATGCATATTTGACATTTGTGCAATAAAGAGTGATCAGCTGTGCTTTTTACTGACACTTCATGATTTGCTTGCTATGATTCACTGTGTGGGTATGATGCAATTATTTGAACCATAAACTGCTAATATGTCAATCAGTGCCATACTTGTAGTTTATGCAATTAGTTTATAATGTTAAGCTTTATGGCACAAGTAAAGGTTTTGGAAACGAGTGACATTACGAGTGAGTTTTCAAATTTGTTCAAATGCAATAAAGCAACATTATAAACAAGTTGCATATACTATTTTTTTGTACAACAGCATTATAAATGTACAAGAGAATCAAACTATTTCGTGGAACAACGTTTTTGTGACATCTCAGGTATTTGACTTCTGTGCGAGAAAACGGTGGTCAGCTGTCAGCTGTTCAGTTTGCCACTAACTCCCCATCATTCTCTTGACGCAATTGGCTGAACGTGTGATGACACAATCACTTGTGCCATAAAATGCTAATACATCATTTGAGCCTTAAAATGCCCTTTTATGGACAATTGCTGGCAGCAGAAAAAGTCATTTATAATTCTGGTGTGTGTGTGTGTGGGGGGGTTATACACACATACATACATATACATAGCAACAACAACAAATCCTTGCAATGAAGTTGGTTTATAATTATATTAAAAAAATGCAATAGAAGCATTGGAATATAAATTATAACAGCAATAACACAAACCTCTTTTAGTTCCATATTTTGTTCTTTAAGTTTTACCATGTAGTGAATCTTCTGCTTCTGGTTTTGATGACCTAAACTAGCAGCATACTGGAGAGAGAGTTCTCTCATACTTTGCTGCACTTCACCTTTCTCTGCTTCTAGTATCTTGCATTCAGCTCGATATGTTTCTAACTGTTCTTTGAAAGGTCCAATTAGTGATTCTATCTCTTGATATTTTCTCTTCCACTCAGCACTCTCCAGTTCATAACTGAATGAAAAAAATAAAACATTCATAAAAATTAAAATTTGTTATAATATTAAAAACACAGCTAAAGATAAAATTGTCAAATCTCTTTCCAGATAACCTCCTCCACAAATGTTGAAACATTTTCAAAATTAAAGTTTTATGTCAGTCATAAAACAAAATAAATATTAATTTGAGTTAGTCATAGGTTTAATTAACATAAATACTATAATATTAACAACCATTTGTAAAATTTTATTTAATTAATTGCTAATAAAAGTAATCTCTCATACACATGAACAATTTTGTACTTTTTCTGACATTAAAAAAACAAGAACATCCAAGTGATTTATGAACTCCTGACTAAAGCCAAACCTGTCTTGCATTACAAAACAAATGAAATAGAATTTGCTTATAAGAGGGAAAAATACTCTTATGGAATCAAACGTAAATATTTAAAATGTATATAATTTAAAATATATTCTTAAATTTAACCATTTTTGCAAAAACAGTTATCTCACTTTCAATTCTAAACTTTAACATTAGGCAAATGACTCACCGATTTAGTTTCAAATTTTGTGTTTCAAGTTCATTATTTTCTTTCTTCAATTTTTCAAGAACATCCTGAAGTGTATTCTCTTTCCTCTGTATTTGTAAATTAAGATTGGTAATTTCCGCATGAAGGGTTTGTATTTGGCTTTGATACTTTTCACACAGATTTTCCTTTTCAGTTAACTTTTCTTGAATTGAAAAGAATTTATTAGTCAGATCTTCATTAAGTTCCATCATCCTAGTGACAGAATTCTGAAGTTCACTAGATGTTTCTTTAGATGAGGATCTTTCTTCTTCCAGAACTATCATCTTTTGTTTCACAGATGAAAGTTGTTCTTCAGTGTCTAACTTCTGCTCTTCAAGCACAGTTACTTGTTGTGAAAGAGTATGGACACATTCTCTCTTACACTTAAGTTCTGCTGCTAATTCTTTCAACTGCTCTTCTTTCACAAACCTGTCCCCTTCAAGCAACTTTATCTCTTCAGCTGATTCTTTCAGTTTGCTTTGTTCTCTGAACAATTGAGTTTTTAAATCATCTAGTTGCTCAGTGAATCTTTTACAACTGCTCTTCAGTTCTTCATTTTCTTCAGTGAGAACTTCAATTTGTTTTTCCTTTTCTGCATTTGAATCAGCTAGAGACAACATATGTTCTGTAGCTTGATGGTAAAATTCTTTATGTTTTTCCAGTTCTGAAGTCAATGTTTGAATATTGTGATCCTGATAAGACTTCGTTGCTTCAAGGCTAGCAATTTGCTGGGTTGCAACCTTCGCACAATCTCTCTGATGATCCAATTTTTCAGTGAGAGCCTCAATTTCTCTCTCGTGCTCAGCATTTGATTCTTCCATTACATTTAGAGCTTCATTCAATTCAACAATTCTTGCTTCTGAATTTTCAACATCAGCTGATAATTGTTTAATATGACATTTATATCTCAGTATTTGTTGTTCTTGAGAAGTTATATTTTCACAAGCAACTGATAATTCATCAATTCGCTGTTTTAATTCAGCAGCCTGTTGTTCATACTTGGTTGTCAGCATCTCAAACGAATCTTTCATTTTCTGATGTTCTTCACATAACACATTAAGTTGCTGGGCTTGCTTTTCATTCTCAAGCTCAGTTGTTGCTACATAATTGCTCACCATTTCAAATTCTTGACGAAAGTATTCCAATTGACTTTTTAAATTTTGAATTTGCTTGTTTTTTCCTTCTTCAAATTTCTCAATTTCATCTGAACCTGACAAAGCCTTTTGTTTAAATAACTCAAGTTTCCCTAACAAATGTTCTCTTACTTCTTCAATTTGTTGCAAACTTTCTGCCTCAATTTGAGCATTGTTGGCCTTTTGTTGTTCCAATTCGGACAACAGCCTTTCCAAAGTCTGTTCTAAATGTCTTTTCTCCGATTCCAAGGCACATTTAAGAGCAGTCATTTCTTCAACATCCGCCTCACTTTCTAGCAAACGAATCCTCAAGGCCTCTAAACTGTCACTAAGATTACGATTTCCAACAGTCAAATTTTTATTTTGAGACTTTAATAAGTCACATTCTTTGACAACTTCAGTTAGTTTTGTATTAGATGAATTTCTTTCCACAGTCAACAAGTCAACTTTGTCTTGGAGTTCCACAATAGTAATTTTATTCTCCATATCTGAAATTTTCAATTCATCTCTAATATCCGAAAGCCGTCTCAATTCTTCCTCAGCTCTAAGTAATTTTTCAGTGATGATCCGTGCCTCTGATTCAACTTCTTTAATTCTTTTCAATGATTCTCTATCTCTTGTTTCCATATCCCTAATGATAGATTCTATCCTTTCCTGTGCAGTCTGCTGCTCCACTTTTAACTGATTAGCAGCCATTTCCAGTTCTCCTTTCAAATGTACAATTTCGTTTTGCCATACTTCTTGAGCTCTGGCAACAGTAAATGCAACTTTGTCTTCTAAAACCTGCAATTTTTCATTACAAATTGCTTGCATATTTGATGTATGAGTATTAACAAGCTCAGAGGCAGCTTCAAGATCATTTACCATATTACCCAACTGTTTATTACAACTACCCAAAATATTGTCTATTTCCTTCGAATGTTCAGCCTTTAAAAATTCACATTCAGAGCGCAATTTGTTATAGTTTTCTTCCAAATCAGCACAAGCAGTTTCTTTTTCAGTTAACTGTTCTTCCAAATTTTCTCTAACAACCGAACCATTCATCAGATTGTCTCTCATGTGACGTAACTGTTTGTCTGTTTCTTCCATTTGCTGCTCCAACTGACCAATGGTGGCCCTGAGCATTTTAACTTCCTCAGCTCTTTCACTTGCTGCTGCAGTTTGACGTTCACATTCTGATCTACACTCCATAAGTTCTACCTCTGCACTAGACAACTCACCTTGAAGCATAAGAATCATCTGCTGTTTTTGAGTAACTTTCAGTTCAAAATCATTTTTCAGGCAAGTCAAATTGTCAATTTCTTCCCTCAAATTATTCATTTCTTTAGTGCTAATATCTTTTTTGTCAACAAGTTCATTGACCATCACGTGTATTTCCTCCAAATGAGCAAGAGCATCTCTGTCTAGAGTTTCACATTTAGTTAAGCTTTCATGATGCTTAGATTGTGCCTCCTCCAATTTACTTTGTAACCTCTCAATTTCCGCAGCCAATGTTTCATTTTTATTTCGCAGTTCTTCAATTTGATGCATTTTCATGGAAATATCTCCATTTAATAACTCACACAAGTTCTTTGATTTATTTAATTCATCAACTGTATCCTTTAGCCTTTGTTTTACACTTTCCAATTCTGAGAAGTCGTGGCCTGCATCTTTAACTTTGAATAAATCATCCATTGAAGAACTACTTTCTGATCTTTCTTTTCCTTGAGGTTTACCCACAATCTTCATTGCTTTGCGAGGCAGCTGTGGCTGTAAAAAGAAATAAGTAAAATTAGCATATTATCTAATAATTATTTTACAATTCTGCCCAATAAATTAAAATTTCATTACTATAAAACAAAAAGTAATGAAAGTGGAAATTGATACTGTACTAAATTACTACATAAACACACAGTCCTAACTAACAGATCTAAAAATGAAATCTGTAGACTTAAATTTCTCAATCTTCCCCCAAAACAAACAAACACACGCACGCACACCCTTTCAAGTGTTTCAACCTCCCAAACAGTGTGGCTTTAAACAAATAATTTAAATAATAAATCCCAATATAAATAACAAATAAACTTACTACTTTAAATAACAAATAAACTTACTACTTTAAATAACAAATAAACTTACTACTTTAAATAACAAATAAACTTACTACTTTAAATAACAAATAAACTTACTACTTTAAATAACAAATAAACTTACTACTTTAAATAACAAATAAACTTACTACTTTAAATAACAAATAAACTTACTACTTTAAATAACAAATAAACTTACTACTTTAAATAACAAATAAACTTACTACTTTAAATAACAAATAAACTTACTACTTTAAATAACAAATAAACTTACTACTTTAAATAACAAATAAACTTACTACTTTAAATAACAAATAAATATCAAGTTTAAGCCATTTTACACCTATCCATGCTCCATACACCAAAAAATTCAATTCATCTAGTATTAAGCAGAGATAGAGTAATCTCAGTTTCTGATGAGCAATTATATTATTTGATTCTAAATGTAGTTATTAGGAAATAAAAAATAGTATATGCAGGTTGCAATGATCAAGTCAGTCATCAGACATGTTCATGTTTATAAATACTAATTATCTATCAGTATAATTATTTTAGCCATTCACGAGACCAACACTTTCTATTGGAGTTAATAATGCATTTATTAATATTTCTCCAAAGTGGCATTTCGAGGTTCAATTTGCCCCATCATCAGGCTGGAAACATTTACTATACATTCTGTTTAAAACACATAAGAGGGTATCCAACACAAAAAGATCTGAAACTCACCTTATAATAACCGTAATATATATTATACAAAATTCACACTATGATATGTCCCTTTGTAGAAACATTAATAAATGTAATATTAACTGCAATAGTTTATTTGAGAAACTGTTCGTCCCATTAAATGGCTAAAATGATTGTCGTTGATAACAGAAAATATCAGACACAAATTTTAATAATCTCTTATCAGTATTTGATGGAGGTTTTACAATCTTTCAAACTGTCCTTGTACAAGATCTACAAGTTTTAACTTTGTAGATTTATAAATTTTCAAATTAGTATTAGATGCTCGCAATTGGGAACAATGGGATAGGGTGTAAAATATCTTTCTCAGGTTGCCTATGAGATTGCAGAGCATTTATTGACAGAAAAGGTTTTTCAAGATGGTGCAGTTAGTATTTTGTCACCTTAATACATTTCCACATAAGATAGTGGATTGTACGTAGTAAGTAGTAGTTGTGTGAAATACAAATTAAATCTCAGGCATTAAAAAGATTACTATAATTAGAGAAGTAATGAATAAAGTTATTTCTGACATATGTCCTACTTCAATGTGGCTCAGGAAAAATTGATCCAAAATAAAATTTAGAAAATGAATAAATGTGAACAAACTAAGATAAATGAAACAAGTTTTTGTACTTTCTTGCATAATAACTTTCTAAAGGTTGATTTAAAAGCACAAGTTGACCTGTACAATTTCTCTACAAAATTGCTACTTAAAATATTTGTTCCACAACAAACTAGTAGAGCTTCAAACTAATAGAGCTTTATTGACTTAATAGTGTCTGAAATAATACATTTATAAGCCTATAATTTCTAGTGTTGAAGGAGAGTACATCACTTCTGCAGTATTACCTCTTGCATATAGTTACATACAGGTGTATGCGTGCAGGGTTTTTACCATTAATATTTCTAGATTTGTGAATAATAGCTCACAGTGGGATAGCTTGTCTGCATTTGATAGTATCTGAATGGTTTTGTTCTGCAGTTTGAGAATGTTATTTACATGGCTGCAGTCCCCATATTAGTATCCTGTTTGAAACGATGCTTTGAAAAAATGAAAAATATGCACATCTTATACAGACATACAATGCACAGCTTCTCACATTTCTTAAAAAAAAAATTACTTTAGAAAGCTTAGTTGTAATGTAAGTGGAATGCGTTTTCCATAATTTGTCTACCATAAAACCTAGTATTTTTTTTAAGATCTACATTATGTGAGTCCATGTCTTCGGTGAGATTTCTTAAACTAAAGGTTATATGCTGAGTTGTCCTTGTTCAATATAAATCCATTTGCCCTGAACCTTCAACTCTGCTGCTGAAAGCATTTCTCTTGTTGCCACTTTCAACATTTTAATTCAGAACTGACATTCAAGAAAGTGGTATCAGCATAGAGTATAGTGTGAGCAGTCTGGTAGGTCATTGATCATTAGCGCAAACAATAGAGGCCTAAGAATTGCGCCCTGAGGAACACCACAGTTTAGTTCTCCTGTGTCGGATCTATCCTTTTCTATGCAAACAATTTGCTTGTAGTTCTCAATGAACTATATTCTAAGGACATTATGAACAGTGATACCTATGCCATAAGACTAATTTATCCAGCAGAATGGTATGATCTACACAATCAAATGCTCTAAGTCACAGAAAGTGGTATGTGCAAAATATTTAGTCTCAAAAGCATGAAGAACGTTCTAACTGGGGAAATTATTGCATTTATTGTTGATCTCCCATTCCTAAATTGAGTTGTGCCTATGTTGATTTGATTAAAATAGGTCATTACCTGTAAGTACATTACAGATTCAAATACTTTTGAAAAAACGAACCCAAGATATGGGTTGATAAACTCTATGCACAGTTTTTATTTCCTTTTTTTCAAATTGGCACAACTCTAAATTATTTTAATGAGCATGGATAAATCCCTTGTACCTAGCTTTATGCATATAGTAAGTGATCTTCATAAAGTTGCTTGATAAGTCATACTATTTCTATTTGACGATTTTAATTTTCTCACTGTATTTAATATCGTACCCAGTGAACCCAGCGTACTCTGAGAGAGCTACTGTGAGGTTATTCTTTTAACATATCTTGTTCAGTGAGGTCAGCATGAGTTTCTTTTGCCCCTTCAATGTTTTAGCAGATTTCCTTAACAGAGTTGATAAAGAAGTCATTGAATTCATTACGAGGCATAGTTATATTGTCTCTTGTTACGGTGATAACTGTTTATTACCTTCCAGGTCATCTTGCATTTGTTGTTTGAGGCTTCAATATTTAAGATGTTATATTGTTTTTTTTTTTGCTACAATTATGGACCATGTGTATTCCTTCCTAGTCTTTAGATAAGACAGCTTAGCTGTGTTCCTTTTCTCTCTTGTACAGACAGTTACATACTATTACTCTTTTCTTTCATGATGTTCTTTCTGAGGTTTAGATACTCTGAATCCAACAGCATGTTTATTGAAGATAAGGTCATCTGTGTTCCCAGAAATCTTGCATTTGCCTAGCTCGTCCACACAAGCACCTTCCAATCATGTGCTATGGGAGTAAGGAGCTCTATCTTCAGGGTTGTCCTCTCCTGCCGGTCTTATTTAATATAGGTTATACCTTTCCCACATTTATTTTTACGAAATAAGTACTATGACATACTTTCTTTGTAATAAAGCAGTATTTTAGGTTTATTTTACCACCTGATAGTGGATTCAGTTTAACCTAGTGATACTATTACTGAGCATCTGTAGCTTATCCTTATCAGGTGTATTTAAGCCTTCTGCCTAATATTTCAGCCACATATTTTGAAGCTTTTGATTGCCCGCGAAGATTACCAAATTGGACAGCCAGATGTCGTTACAATAAAACATTTCATAGGGACCTGATCAGGTTGTACACGTAAGCTTTCGTGGCTCGCATTGATGACTTCTTGGCTGTCCGGGTGACGCCGCGTAGTGGGCTGAGAGGCACATGTCAGGCGAAACGTCGGCCTCTGAGCCCACTATGCGGTGTCACCCGGACAGCCAAGAAGTCACCTGATCAGGTTGTAATTTTTTTATTTCTTAAGGAGACTACCCCAAAAACCTTTTCAGGCAGCATATCATTAAGCCAGTGTGATCTAACCTGTGGCCCGCTTACAACCTTCTGTTATCTTGTGGGCACTTACTCCTCTTAGAAGATAAGAAACATTAATTGAAAACTCGGGGGGGGGGGGGGGGGGAGAAAAAAATTAAATAACCTTACTGGTTTGTTTAAATAACATTAACAGAATAAATCTTATTGGCGCAAAACAGGGATCCCGTAAAGGGTTGTCCATAAATTACATAACACTAAAGAGGGGAGAGGGGGATTTGAAGCAGTATTGCATAGGATTGGGGGTATTAGTTTTTTGTTACATAACGGTGTGTTTTTTTTTCAACATTTGCTGAAATAATGACTTTTTTAGCCTTACACAAAAACATTAAAATATTAACTAAACAATTTTAAAAATAAATAAATTAAACTTATAAGTAAACTGATCATTAAGCACTACATAGAAATATTTTTTCATCAATTTCCATGAATTGAATCTGTAAGATTACAAAGAAAATATTCAAACTGATATGTACTACATTCTAGAATCCATTTAAATTGGTACTGTAGACTCTTGCCCATGCGTCATATCCATGATAGCATGTGTACGGCTTGTGATAAAATTCTTATCCACGCAGATGTCCTTCCTTCACAACTAGCTCCCAATCTTATTGTTAGGTACAATCAGCATCACCAACAGGCGCGGTTTGTCATTGAAGGCTGTAAGGCGGAGCCTCTCCTAGAGAAATCCCCGCTCTAAAAGAAATTTAAATATATATTTATAAAAGTATTTATTAACAATGGATATCTGGATTATATTATATAACAATCATATCAACATTTTTCTTAGTTTGTTAACGGCTGTCCGTAACGCATTTGAAGCCTTTGACAGGGGGAGAAAAGCGTTAGGCTCCCACTTCATTTCGCTATAAGGCCTGTGCAAAACGTGAAGGCATGACGTCATGCATTCCCTTGCACAGGCTTACCGGCGCGCCGCGGCGGACGAAGGCTGCAGCCAGGCAGCCTTCAAGGGTGGGGCGTAGGGTCTGAAGAAGGGTGTGCTCACGAGATAGCGTTACTATGCAGCTCAGCGAGTAGCATTGCGCATGAACTAGTTTTCCCAGTAAGTGGTGGGAGCGCTACTCCCTTAAGCCTTTATCGGAAGCGCGAAATCTACAGGACTATTCGTGATCGGAAGAGATTATGTAAAAAATGCAATGCAATGTAATGCATGTGCAGCCTTCCCCATTTAGAAAACCATGAGCCGCGACTGATCAACTAATTCCGACTTTAATTATATTATTTATTGAACTACATGGGATTTTCTCCCTTTTACAAAAGGATTTCAAAAAATTAAAGAAAAATTATGACAGATCAAATTACATATCACTTAAATTATCATTAATTTTAATATACAACACAAAAAAATGAATACAAGTTGTTTTTACTGGGCTGTAATTTATTTTCACTTGTATTTACAAGGCAGAGAGATGTAAGCGTTACATAACTACAGGGGGGTCAAACTTCATCTATGGGGGCATTACAGGGGGAGAGGGGGTATTCAAACTACTCCAAATTAGCACTACATAATTTATAAACTGCCCCTAAAACAGTTGTTAAGATGTTAACTAATTGCTGTTCAGAGAAATTCAAGGAAACACCACCAGTAGTGTTGACAAAAGCAATTCAGGACAGTGACCAATGATGTGAAAATGCTTTTTTCTGATCTCAAACAAATTAAATAAAAAATTAGGTCATATTCAAAATGGGTTTACTGGAATCAACCCCGAGACTTTGGCTTACTGAACTTACAGTGGACGTTGCAAAACTTGCATGAAAATCACCTACATTTCTCTGTTTTAAAATAAAGTGACATTTCACACTAGATAGTTATACGCAATTTGTTTTCTTAAATGCCTCTGACCTGCACTGTCTTGTGTATTTAAAAAAGATTGGTCCTTGTGTATCTAAAGGTTGGACCACCTTCTCTAACCATAAAAAATATGAAAGAAAAAAAAGACACTTCCTTCAGTTCGAACTATGAAAATCTCGGTAACGTAGAAAATGATTACAATGTTAAATCGTAATTTAAATTGATTTAATTACAGAATGCCTGATAAAAGTTATTTCTCGAAACTTTTAAACATCTTTAGAATTACATCCCCCCCCCGGAAATTACAAAGTACATTTGTCTAAAATAAACAAACTTTGAGACACCTAGACGTACTAATTCAAATGCTGAAATGATATTCCTTAAACAGGAAGAAATATTTTAGTACCTTCACATCCAAGTCTAGTAATGCACTCCTCAAAACCCAGACGGCAGCTGATTGGGAGCACGATTGTGTATTAGGAATCCCTCGGCTGCTCGCTTGGAGACATCCTAGGTTGGGCTAGCCGAGAATGGAACGAAAGCAGGTAATACGACGACGCAGCAGGGGAGCGCCCGGCGACGCGTGATAAGAGGTAAAAGGCATACGATCGAAATGCCCGGTAAGCAGGGATTTCCTCACTGCAGATCGGCGCCCGCCCTTCCGCAAAGTGGCGGCACAATACCTGGCAGTACTGGAGAGAAGTCGCTTTCGTCCAATTGCAGAGCTCTAGTAGAAATGTCAGATGTACGTACGTTTCCGGTACATTTGTTTTAATATTTCTGTGCCCGCGGCAAGCCACCCACACGATTCATGTCGTACGAGGGATTATTTAGCTCTCCTCCTGAGCTGGCACCTAGCTAAGTCCTTCGCTCCCCCTCGGGTTGCATTACTGCACCGTCAGGAAGCCATCCGGACTCGCTGCAATCCCACGCTCATAGGAAAGCCTCCCGCAGTAAGTCCGAGTTGGACTGCTTCACCAACTCTAGGCTTCCAGCGTTCCAAGCTGATCGCAATACGATTTTCAACACCAAAGCGACTGGACCAGTGGCGGCTTGTGGGTATTCGCACGTTCCCATGTTCACACCCAAATTAATTCGGTGCAATTTCTCTTGAAACTTCTCTTAACAAGAGGAAAATTTTCTCAGAGCTTTTACGAAACATGGTATTTAAAAACGCGCCGTTCGGAAGCTGCGATTGATAGTCCGCTGCCAATGCCCTTCGTTAAAGCCAGCCGGCGCATACTCGACAAATGCGAACGAGGAAATTGGGTCGTTGGCGGCCGCGGGGAAAGAGGAAAGACAACGGTGGCTTATGGACTGATGGAGCATTCCGCCGGCGATGCGAATACTACTGCGTCGGCGCAGTGGCGATCTCTGCGAGTGCCTTGACATGTGTCTACGACATAACACTCGGCTAGCACAAGTTTTTAAGAGACGTGCGACATTGTACGAAGAAAGTGTGAGATATCTCTCCAATAAAATATGCGCTAGCGCGCGAAGAGTTGCAGTCAAAAATTATAATTGAATATAAGTGTATTCTCTCGCGTTTTAAAGCTAGTTACAATTACAAAACCATTCCTAAGTATTCAAAACCCAAGAGTATTTTGTAAAGGTATGTATTAATTTGAACGAGGCAGTAATAACACTTAACATTTCGTGGTATGTTCGGCATTTTATGGTTCACCATCAAATCTCCCGAATTATGAGAAAAATTGACGATATTACTGCGATAGTAAACACATAAAACCTGTTGCTGTGGTACGTTAGTACGATATTGAGGGCGAGATCTATATAAACTATATTCGTACACCATGATTCGAGAAAGATATAGATGCATATAGTTCTCCTGAAGCTACAGATACCTAGAGAAACTACGTTCGGTTAGGAAATTGACGCGCTGACTTCCAATGCCGACACCTTCCACTTCGTCAGTAAATATGATTACCGGAGTAGAGTTTCAATTGGTGGAATGTGAGGAAAACGAGATAAATTTACCTAATATACATTTTCTCATTGTACTGGTAATAATATTACAATTAAAAATAATTCTCCAAACCAATGTCAACTACTTCGAGATTGAATCCGATTTCTTTCTTGCGATGAATCAATGGTTGTTTACGTAGCTAAGTGTGTTAAATTTCTAAACATACAGAGGTATAAGTGCACTTAACAAACCTGCAGGATTGCATGTTAACAGGGGTTAAATACACATGTGACTGATAAAAACCTTTAACATGAAAATACCTGCCAGAGATGTCACACTAAGCTAGCGTTTCATAATAGAAAAGGCTCACATTATACAAGGTGTTATCTTGCATTGCTAATGCTGCAAAATGATGCATTTTATCATGTGCTGAATAAGTGCAACCATCACCAACAATTTTTCTTTTCGCTTCAATCGCATTCTCAAAATAAACAAGTCTGTTCTACCCCAGAAGGTTTGATGCCAGAATTCAAAGATTCATTTTTACAAACTCCTTCAGTTTCAACCACGATTTATCACATTTAATACACACAAGAGTATTAAGTACCTTAAATATTTATTACCATTTTTTAAATTCAATTGACAAATCTGATCAACAAATGTTTTACTCTAACAATATTGGCCAACCTGATCTAGTACATTATTGCTACTCTCCAAAATACAACAAGAAAAGGTAGATTTATTTACTCAAAATGCACCATTTAATTATTAAGAATCCTTTTCTATTGAACCAAATTCAATGTAGAATTAGACTGTGAAAGGCAAGAATGGAGAAAATACATAGAAGGCAAAGGAAATGGGGAAACCCCACAGGAACTCACTGCAATCAAAATTGAATTACCTTACCTCACTAGAATAACAAAGTTTTATCTCACATAAAGATCAATAACAAAACCCACTTACTTTCATTAAATTTGAAAAATGTAAAATTGTACACTTCAGTATGGTAGCTATATCTGAAAATGTTATAACAATACAATGTAATAATCTTACTCTATGTTGTTATTAAACAAGGCTATAATGTCCATTGAAATAATTTAATATTCTATAGTAATAAATCTTGAGTGTAATACAATTACACATTGAACACGAGAGCAATGATGTAGTGCAAGTTCTGAAATTCTCCCAAGCAAGAAAGACTAACCTAAACCTTTCTTTTTTGGACAAAATGGATAGAAACAGCACAAGTATTGTGGATTGCTGAATACCAATATGCCTTAAAGGGAAGGTCTACGAAACTAGGCCATCCTGCCACATTGTATGGAGCAGAAGGTTGGACAACGAGATGAAGATTCTGAGGAGAATTTGTAGGGTGACTTGAATGGACAAAATCAGGAATGAAGTAATAGGAGGAAGTGTGAAGGTGAGGTTGAGAGTACAGAAACTTCAAGAAAGGTGACTTCAGTGGTTTCAGTATGTTATGAGAAGACCTTTAGACCTTCATGGCCCATTCAGTGGAGTCAATAGAGAATGGGAAATGAGATCAGGGTTCCCCAAAGAAGTGGAGACTGTGAGGGAAGATGTGGCAGCATGGTATCACAGCGGATATGATGCAAAATAGACTGTTGGAGAGTAGCGATCAGAAAAGCCGACCCCAGCTAACAGAAAAAGGAGAAGGAGGAGGAGAAGAAGGAGGAGAAGAAGAAGAAGGAGGAGAAGAAGAAGAAGGAGAAGGAGGAGAAGAAGGAGGAGAAGAAGAAGGAGGAGAAGAAGAAGGAGGAGGAGAAGAAGGAGGAGGAGAAGAAGGAGGAGGAGAAGAAGGAGGAGGAGAAGAAGAAGAAGAAGGAGGAGAAGAAGAAGGAGAAGGAGGAGGAGGAGGAGAAGAAGAAGAAGAAGGAGGAGGAGGAGAAGAAGGAGGAGGAGAAGAAGGAGGAGAAGAAGAAGGAGGAGGAGAAGAAGAAGGAGGAGAAGAAGAAGGAGGAGGAGGAGAAGGAGAAGGAGGAGGAGGAGAAGGAGAAGGAGGAGGAGGAGAAGGAGGAGGAGGAGAAGAAGAAGAAGAAGGAGGAGGAGGAGAAGAAGAAGGAGGAGGAGGAGGAAGAGAGAAGGAGAAGGAGGAAGAAGAAGGAGTGAGGAGAAGAAGGAGGAAAAGAAGAAGTAAAGGAGGAGGAGAAGGAGGAAAGAAGAAGGAGGAGAAGAAGAAGAAGGAGAAGAAGAAGAAGAAGTTGAAGGAGGAGGAGAAGAAGGAGAAGAAGAAGGAGAGGAGAAGAAGAAGGAGGAGGAGAAGAAGGAGGAGGAGGAGGAGAAGAAGGAGGAGGAGGGAGAAGAAGAAGGAGGGAGGGAGGGAGAAGAAGAAGGAGGAGGAGGAGAAGAAGGAGGAGGAGGAGGAGAAGAAGAAGAAGAAGGAGAAGAAGGAGGAGGAGAAGAAGAAGGAGGAGAAGAAGGAGAAGAAGAAGAAGAAGGAGGAGAAGGAGGAGAAGAAGAAGAAGGAGGAGAAGGAGGAGAAGAAGGAGGAGGAGAAGAAGGAGGAGGAGAAGAAGAAGGAGGAGGAGAAGAAGGAGGAGGAGAAGAAGAAGGAGGAGAAGAAGGAGGAGAAGAAGAAGGAGGAGAAGAAGAAGAAGAAGGAGGAGAAGAAGGAGGAGAAGAAGGAGGAGAAGAAGAAGGAGGAGAAGGAGGAGAAGAAGAAGGAGGAGAAGGAGGAGAAGGAGGAGAAGAAGGAGGAGGAGGAGGAGAAGAAGAGGAAGGAGGAGGAAGACAAGAAGGAGGAGGAGAAGAAGAAGGACAAGGAGAAGAAGAAGGACAAGGAGAAGGAGTAGAAGAAGAAAAAGGAGGAGGAGAAAGAGGAGAAGAAGGCGGAGGAGAAGGAGAAGGAGGAGAAGAAGGAGAAGGAGAAGAAGGAGAAGGAGGAGGAAGAGGAGAAGGAGAAGGAGAAGGAGAAGGAGAAGGAGAAGGAGAAGGAGAAGGAGAAGGAGAAGAAGGAGAAGGAGAAGGAGAAGGAGAAGGAGAAGAAATACTTTCCAACAGTTGAAATTATTTGCTTTCTGCATACAAGGAGATTTCTGAGAGATACACACTTCTACTTAGATTTCTGAGAGATGCGCACACTTCAATTGAAAAACTGGGATAAGAAAACTTACTCCAACAATTGAAATGATTAGCTTTAAGCCTAGAAAGAGTCTACTTGGTTTCGGAGAGATGCACATAGTATTTCAATTGAAAATTCGGTCCAAAAAGCAAAGTTATTATGCTTCTGACTTTGGTTTCTTGTGTTCATGCCAAGTGTGACTCTTCTTTCATTTTGAAAACAGTAAACTGAAGAATGTGTTCCATAGACATTTGGAGGATTCTACCAATTATCCCAAATGTAATTTTCAATAGGGAGACCACTGTCCATGCATCCCCTCACTATGCCAACGAAGATCATATTGACATTTTTCCTACATGTTCTTTATATTACATCAGAGCCCAGAAACAGAAGAACACTTTAATAACCATCTTGCAAATAATGTCTACACCAAACATGAACTTTAACCTTCAGTTAATAAACCTTTCGAAAAGTATTATGAAAAGAGATGTGAAATTCAAACAACCAAATCAAATTTCATAAACTGTCAATTAAAAATAATCTGTTTATTGAATAACAATTAAAAATAGATTCTTTGCATTTATTAGAGATTAAATTGTGTCAATAATTAAGAGTTATCAGCATTAGTTGGCAAGCAATTTAAAACTATATTTTAATGAAAATGATGTTCACTGAAATTCAAAGTACAACTATTTTCTTTGCTCTCTTTAATATGCCCAAATTTTACCTAGTGGCATACTTGACTGTGGGAGGGAGGTTACATCATGGGACTTCGATCCTACCAGAAGCCAATGACCTTCTCAGATATGGCCAACTAAGTTTCTATAGTAAATGAATTCACTTATCTCAATTGAATACATTATAAACAACCATTAAAAAAAATTCCGATTCAGCTTGCATGAAAGATTCTTTATAAGGAAATGAGTCCACTGGACTCCCTTGAAAAAAATCCTGTTCACATTACCATCTTTAACCAACAAGTTTAGTATTCCCAATAGACAACACTTGTGATTGTATACTTAAATATTCATTTTCATTTATTTAGATAAATGAAAAATTTGTAAAGAAAGCCAAAATCACCAGTTGAGCTTATCAAAACACACAATTGATTGATTTTTTCATGTTTCAGGCCGCGTCAACTGCTTTGGTCATTAGTCCCGTTAGTGTAGTGCATGTTTTTTTCTCGGGAGATGATCTTCCCCCACTGGATGGCGAGGTCTGGCACCGACCTACCGTCAGCTAGCGGGGTTTCCCCCTAACAAGGACTCTCCCATCAGCAGGACACCGCCTGAGCCGGGACAAGCTCTAAGCTCCTGACCGGTCTCCCGGAATATGTGGTAGTGTAGTGCATGTTAGTGTAAGTATGTGTGTAAGGGGAGAGGATAGGACAAGGAAGAGGAAGGACAGATCGCGCACAGTCCGTGGCCCGTTTGGTAGGGTACTGCTCCGGCATTTGCCTGGTGTTGATAGGAGAAACCACGGAAAACTACCGATCAGAGCAGCCAGCCACTAGAATTCTCCTCCAGACAGCGACTGAATTCGCAGAAAAGCTAGTGTCTAAAATCCTGCCGCCATCAGGACTCGAACCTAGGACCTCCCGGTCAGAGGCACTGCAGTGACATCAGTTGATGCACTGAGCTACCGCTCCCGGTCAAAACACACAAAATATTATCTACAGTGAACGAGTTGAATCAACATATCCAAACCAGCAATCTTCATAACCAAAAAATTAATACTATATTTAAGTATCTTTGTTATTACAAGAGAAACTATATAAATTTGAACCAGATCTCAAAAAATTATTCTATACAAAAGAATCTTGTATGAATAAATGTATTGTCACTAAATACAAATTTCAGTACCAAACATCTATTATTTCATTAAGCAGGCACTTTTCTTTTCAACTTTAATTTCAAGTCAACAGAAATATTTAACAATGAATAATTAAATTGATCATTAAAATGCAGAAATAAGAAACTACCTTCTGGACCACCACATCTTAAATTTGATGCACAGTACACATTTGTAAACCCGACTTTCTTTGCCAGTAGACAGCAACAGACTTAATGATAATAATGATAAAGATAAAGATAATAATAATAATAATAATAATAATAATAATAATATATTTATTGAGTCACATATACAATTTCAATTGTGTACGACTAGTCAGATACGATGTACATGGGTGCACACGTCTTCCCGAGTTCCAGATTTCGTACTCTTACTACACACTATTAAGAGAAGGTTTGTGTGCACGTTTCAAATCCTATAGTAATTTCCTCTGCTTTAAGTAAAAGTGTTATTTTACCAAATCAAAGAAAAGTTGTATTTTAAAAATTCTGATAAATCGAATTCTGTTTAAAAGAAATCTACTTTGATCTGATTTGAAGACAAAACACTAAAAGAATAAATTCTCAAAGAGAGAGTGAGTATTTCATAACAAGTAACATGAAATGCAAAGAATATAGATCTTCAGCATACATTAATAATTCTTCATGAAGCTTCACACCATAATGTACACAGCGTGTAGATCCATTATAAGATTAACATCTTGAGTGTTTCTGATATGCTGTTAAAATAAATGGAAGAAAAAAAAAACGCAGTAAGTAGAAAAAAGAGTATGCGTTAGAATTAGATCCTATATTTATCTTTTATAATGATAAAAGAACCTACAGCAATGGATGGAGCAAGTCGGCAATGGATGAATTATTTCTGTAAAAATTGTTATCTGGTAACCTGGTGGTTAGTATTCAATGTAAGAAACTACAAAATGTCTACTTCAGTGTAAAAGAAATCCTCCCTACCATGAAAATGAGCCCTGTCCATTCGAAGTTCTCTGGTTCTAAATCTACATTGCAAAAATTAATTCACAACTTATTGCTAAAACAGTGTATGCATCTTTTATATTATGATAATTCTTGTAATAGTTTCCAATATAGGTCACTAAAAGGCCCTAAATTTTAATTCAAAACCTAATACATTTACTAATTTGTTTCAAGAACCAAACTTTATATTTTTCAAGTTCACAGGTAACAAAAGATTCTGTAAATTTGAAAATACTGTAGGGATGCAACACGCAGATCCCAAGTCAATTTTTGATTAGTTAATACAGTAAAATCTCATCACAAGACTGCAGTTGAAACTTACTGTGCGAAAAGCTGCAACTGTAGCAACAGGAATTTTTGATGAGAGATCCCCCTCAGACAAAAGTCTGGCGTCTTTCCTCATTGTCGGCCCCTTCACCTTCGTGTCTAATTTTGGGTCGTATGTTCCAGGAGCTGGAGAACATGCTAAATACGAAACAAAACAAAGAATAAGTTCCTGAATAACCCAATGTACATGTACTTAATATAGTACAAATAAAATAAAGAACTATTGTCACATGCCACATATCTGACTAAAAGATATACTTTTAAATATCCCCAAATTGCCTATACAATCACATTTGTAATTCTTACATGGAGCCTCGTTGAATCGTTGGATTCTTGCTCGTGGAAACGACATCTTGCAACATAAATGTTACACCCCAACTGAAAAACACGCACACGGCAACGGCAAACGACGGTTTGAACCGTCACATTTAAAACTCCCGTCAGTGCGATGCAGCCCTGTTCCCCCCTTACTACCACAGCACTTTATTCACTGCTATTGAATTTTCAACCAATAGGCAGAGACCAATAGTCAAAGAGTTCCAGTAGACCAATCATATCTCCTCTTATTCTTCACGAACAGGTGTCACTCACAGTTACGGAGTCTGCTAGGTCGAGATACGAGGAATGGGTGAATCTCGAATTTTCTTCATAATACCCACTTATCTGTATGTATAATATGTATACATATATATGATATATATATATATATATATATATATATATATATATATATATATATATATATATAATATTTACAGCTCATTGAATATACCATGCAAAATACATTTATTTAAAAATCGGCGGGTGTTTCAAATCATCGGTGGCTTCATTTGGTATAGCTATTTTCCTGCGATTCTACTGCTTATGCAGTATAGAGAAAGTATTGAAATGCTGCGGGGGGGGGGGAAGCAAAAAAATTTTATTGCAGGGCTCTGGTGACGAAAAAGTGGATAAATCTTGTCTCCCTGTAAAGTATTTGAGTAACTGTGATTGTGCGCGCGCGCCTGTGAATGTATGTGCGCGCGGATCTGTGGCGTAGCGTAGTGGAGGCGGCAGGAGCGGACCGCCCCGGGCGGTACTTTTAGGGTGGCAGCAAAATTTCACAATAAATAATAATAATAATAATAATAATAATAATAATAATAATAATAATAATAATAATAATAATAGGCCAATAAAAGCACATAGGCACATAGCACAGCATGGTCATGGCACATAGTGAAGTCGCTAGCCTTTCACCACTGAGGTCCGGGTTCGATTCCTGTCGAATCTCATGTGAAATTTGTTTCAACGAAACGAGTTTGACCGCTTCACAAGGGTTCATCCCTGAAGTTCAACCCCTGTGAAGTGCCCTAAACCCTTTCCCTTTCCTAATTCCTTCCCATTTCTGGCCGCAGGGTAGTGACGCTTACGCGGAGATGCTACCTGGCAGTCCTCTCTGGCAACTGACGAGACATATAAAAACACAGCGCCCGGGCGCGCCCTCTGGAATAGAGGGATAGATAATGGAGGATTACTCCGCGCTCAACGCTCGGCCAGGGGCGAAGAGACGCGTTGCGTCGATAATTGGACTAAGGACGCAACGAATTAATAACAACAACAGCAACAACAACAACAACAACAGTACATGATATCAATTAAGGGAACAACTACTTATAATTTAACAATATTAGTATATTCCATGTTTAAATCTTGAAATGGTGAGAAGGAAACAGGTTTCTAGCCCTACTGCAGTACCTGAAATCACATTGTACGTATCAGTTATTGAGGTTTTCCTGAACACTATAAACATTTTTTTGCCCAAGGATGTGTTTGAGTTTATTCTTGAAGTTGTGTTTCTCAGGTGTATTGGTAATTTGTTGTAGAATCGTATATCTGAAGAGAATGTACCCTTTTGGTATAATGTGCTTGTGCACTTTGGTTGATGGATGTTACATGCTTGCCTTGTGTTGTACGAGTAAGCTTGAGTTAAATTTGTGTGTCATTGTTTATTAAATTTATATTTACAAACCTGAGAACTTCATAAATGAATATACAAGGCAGTGGAAGTATGTTAAGTTGTTTGAATTGAGGTCTGCAGGACTCTGTTCTTTTTGTATTTTTATTGTTCAAATGATTCTCTTTTGTATTTTGAATGTTTGCTTAGCCTCTGGTCCTTGGCCCCAGATTATTATTCTGTACTTGAGAATAGAGAGCACATTTGCGAAGTACATTATTCAAACTGTTTCAATGGTGCTGTTTCTTGTTATAATTATATTGCTAATATAATATTTAAAATACTTGAAATACAGTAAATAAAATAATTTTGCATTATAACTTTTTATTCCATTATTATATTGTAATTGCCAATTACAATAAATTACTAATTGACAGTCATAAATTTCTAAACAATTACTAAAAACTTTCAAATAAAAAACACTTTCACTTGCGTATTCACAAAACCACTCAAATATAAAATAGTATGGGGGGGGGAATAAGGAAGTGTTAAGCAAACCAGGCAAAAGATGTTATGTAACGGAGCTTCAAAAAAAATAAGAAATTTATCAACGGTGAGAAAAGTCCGGATTCAAAATATGCGCTGACTGAGTAACTTTCCTGTGATCTGCTAGTTTTAGCAAGAATATACAGTGTGTTAGAGATAAAAAACTGCCAGTTTACAATTACTGAAAAAATTAGAAAGTAAAAATATACGAATGATGTTGAGTAAAACGGTTTATTATAATATACATTGTGAGTATGGTTTTCTCATTACAATGAATGATATAATGTATTTGTTTGATGCCGAGTGTACACTGAGAGGAAAACTAACTTGTTATCTGAACTGATACTTTGAATTATATTCAATGTTATAATAATTTCACTTTCCTGTTATTATAAACGCGAATCTCCTGTTTTAATCATAATGTCAGTTTCATTATTATAACTAAAAAGTTTCATTTTTTGGACAAAAGAACACTTTTCATTACAAATGATATAGCCGAATAAGGCGGTGAAAAGTGCCCCCAAACCAATTCGAAACTCGCGATGATCATATGAAAGAGAATACAAAATGACGTAGATTCATAAAAATTCAGCCTCCTAGGGCAATCTGTTGCAGAAATACGAGAAACGTGTTTTCCATGTTTTATGTTTTTTCTTAGCATCTATTGCGAGTATCACGCTGAAAAAAATTACAGAGACATAGTTCAATTTGAAAGTATTTTTGACAACAAATTTTGTCGTCAATTTCATATAGAAAAAAATTCATTTTCGACGTGATAACGTTGGAGTACTGTCCTAATTTTTTCCTTAATGCAGGTCTTATAACATTTTATTACATATTTTTAAAGATTTAAAAAAAATGTAGACGGCAGTGAAAAAAATTAAAACCAATTTTTTCACTTTAAAAAAATTGAAATTCGTGCCTAAATGTGATTGGAAAAAACTGTTTAACCGATATTTAAACACAGATTTAAACACGACATATGAACTCGAAATGTTGTACGTGTTACATTGATTGTGTATCACACTCAGTCGGAATATCCTTGGTGTAAAGCATAGTGGAAATACATGGTCGAAAGAGATGGGTGGCCTCTTGCGCATCCGACTTCAGCCAATGAACTTCAGGCGCCAGTGTGCCTCATAATATTAGCGTACATTTTAAATGCCAAAATTATCACAATTACAAGTTATTGAAACAGAAACAGAAAAAACACTTTTTTATATATTATATATTTTATTGCAATTACCCTTTCATCGTGTTATTTTTGGTCGGTCACCGTTGAAAATTGTCCATTTATGCTATTTAAAAAATGTTTCTCAACGCTTTTTCCACTCATGACACATCTTCTGGCATACATGAAACATGGCGGCCGACGTCTGGTCTCGCTTTTCAAACGAAGTGGTCACATGGTTTGTAACGGAAACTAGATCTGTGCAGAACGAGCAAAAGTCGGTGCACTGGAGGAGCTCATCAATCTCTTTCCACCATGAGAATATCGGGAGGGAAACGATATTGTCAACGTACGAACGGAAGTGGCACCCTCGGATGCTGCTCCCACATAGCTGCGATCATTTAAACATACATTTGGCACACGCTAGTTACTTGGCGAAAACTGTGGAACAGATGTTTTTAAATAGAAATATTGAAAAAATAGAAATGTTGAATAGACTGCTTAAAGACAAACGCGTGATTCCAGTTATTGAAGAAAGTGACAATGATTGTCTATGATTGTCTAATTGTCAATGATTAATAAATCTACTACCAAGTAATTTTATTTATATTATAAACATCAATGATTAATATACCTAAAGCCGTAATTTGATTTATATTAGAAACAATAGATAAATCTAAAAACAAAAGGGGTTTGATAATTTTATTTCGATAAAATAAATACTTTCTACATAAAACAAACATTTGTTAGCAAAAAGTTCCAAATCATCCTGGTAAGATTGACCTTCCAATAATTTTAATATAAACTATTTAAACATTGGCGAAACAAGTTTTTCCAATCACATTTTGGGGCGAGTTTCAAATTTTTAAACTAAAAAAAATTTGTGTTCATTTTTTTTTCACTACCGTCCACATTGTTTAAAAATCTGAAAAAATATATGTTATAGAATGTTATAAGATATATTTTAGGGGGGAAATTGGAACAGTACTCCAATGTTGTCACGTCAATAATGAATTTCAATTTTTTTCTATATGAATTTGACGTCAAAATTCTTTGACAAAAATACTTTCAAATTGAACTATGTTCGTACGTCTCTGCAATTTTTTCCAGCGTGATACATGCTGAGAAAAAAATAAAACATGGAAAACGCGTTTCACGTTGCATCTCTGCAACAGTCGGAGTAGGAGTCTATTTTTTGTCAATCTACGTAATTTTGTATTCTCCTTCATATGAGCATTCCGATTATCTATTTGGTTTGGGAGCACTTTTCACCGCCTTTTTCGGCTATATCCTTTATAATAAACACTAAAATAAATGCACAGAACTGTTGAAGCCATTTTCAAAGGGTATTTAAAGTCAATGTAATTTAAAGACGGGTAAATAGTAAAAATTGTTTTTATTTTTTAACTACAGCTCAGCACTCGAAACTAGTGGTGCTACAGAATAATACAGACGTTCTCTGGTTAGTTTTCTAATTTCTTTGGCTAGGCCACCTTAACACTCTGGCCCCATCCTATTACAAACTGCAATCTATCGCCACCAAGAGTACATTAAAAATAAAAATCGATTTCCTAATGGTAGAACCGAAATATTACTTTAAGAATATTAAAGAAAAGTAAAATTCGTCCCATAAGGAAATTTTTGTTGACAACTTTGGAGCCGTTTTAAAGAAAATAGAGTTTTAGCGTTATTGTAATGCGAAATTTAATCTTTTAAGATTTTGAAAAACTTCATTGAAGTCATTTGAAATTCTTCCGTTCACAAATGCAATATTGTGCACAAATCACTGCAAATATGTATGTTAAAGACGTGAGTTATATTTAAAAAAATTACATTTGTGTAATTTTTGAAAAAACAAATTAATACAGCAAAATGACTTTTAAGTCATCTTAAAGAGAGCATTAAGCACTATCCCTATGAAGAGTTTGAAGAAAAAATTTGGAGCTCTTTTTGAGAAAACTGCGTTAGAGAGTTTCTTAAAATGCGGAATTTTGAACTCGTTTTCAAAGAAAACTTTTGAGTTTTCAAAAAACTCTATATGACATCATTTAAAGCACATTTACTCTTAAATAAAATGTGGTCAAATCGCCGCTAGTGAAAATATCGACGTCAGAGACAAGTTTGAAAATTACATTTTTGTAATTTAAAAAAACACACGAAAGAATAGAGCCATATGGAATTTATATCTTCAAATAGGGTACATTTGACACTACCACTATCAAAGCTTTAAAGAAAAAATTGGGGGCCAGTTTTGAGAATAGCTGGTTTAGCTATTTTTTTAAAAATGCGTGCACTTATTGCACGCAATATTGCGCGAAAATTACTAAAAGCTCCAAAAAACGTACATGACCTTAATGATAGAACTAATTAAGGACAAATTTTATTTGAAGAAAAAATATCTATCTTCTATTTTGTAGTTGTAGAAAGCCGCCGAAAAAAAACAAACTTTGCAATTATCGAAAATGTAGAGTTAACAATGAAAATTGGACCTATGCCACCTTTATAAGCGTATTTTACTGTATTCTTACAATAAATTTAAAGAAAAAATTTGGAGCCATATTTAAGAAAGGTTTAAAAATGTGGCAGCAGCTTCACGTAAAGTACCCCCGAAAATTAATGAAGGTTTTTAAAAATCGCAAAGCTTCGACTTACGCCAGATCCGCAGGGGTTCTTCAATTTGGGAAAAATCCTACACATGGTTTAGGTGCTAGTGTTGTTCATATAGTATAACAGACGGAAGTACAGACGGACGGACATTTTACCGTCAACCGAGTTTTCGGTATCAATGACCCACAAAACACGAATTTTGGGTACGTCACGTATTACATGATTTTTTCTAACTTTAGCAATTGGATTTATTTACCTCTTTGTAATTAGGGCCCGACAGTAAGAGTTCTTTTGCCCAAAATTCGCCGTTTCTCGCGCAGCATTACATATGAAACTTTCTCTCTGCTGCGTAAGTACTAGCGAAAAAGTCAAAATGATTTTCTGATAATATAAATTATTTTCTTATTTTTCATATTTTTCAACAGAATAAAATAGTGTTAAGTTGCCGTAAAAAAATTAAAATAAAAAGCAAAACGCTTCGCGTTGTGAATGGTGTGGGTGGTGGGACGGGGCAAAGAAAACTTACAAAAATCTTATTTTTAATGTTAGAGTTATAGTGTATCTATTCATATGTCATGAGGTTTAGGTGAACTTTTGATTACCTTATTCGGGGGGACACTTGGACCCCCACCCCCAATAAAAGATCCGAAATCCCGCCTCTGAAGAAACGCCTGTCCATATGGCTCTAGTTGAAGCTTTGAAATTTTGAAAAACATTCTTTGAAACGGGGGGATACTTTACATGAAGCATGACATTTTCAAAATTTTCTTAAAAACGGCTCCAAATATTTTCTTTAAATTTCTTGTAATAATAGAGTAAAATACACTTATAAAGGTGGCATAGGTCCCATTTCACGGTTAACTCTGAATTTTCGAAAATTGCTAAAGTTTGAATTTTTCAGCGTCTTCCTCCAACTACAAAATTGAAGACAGAGATTTTTACTTCAAATGAAATTTCTTGTCCATGAATAGTTCTTTCAATAATATCATCTATATTTTTTGGAAAATTTAATCGTTTTCGTGCAATAGTGCGTACAATATTTGCAATTTTAAAAATTATAAAAACAAGCTTTTTACACAAACGGCTCCAATTTCTTTTTTATTTTTGGTAATGTTAGTACCAAGCCCTATACCATGACATAAACGCCATATTGGTCTATTCTTTTGCTTTTCCAAAAATTACAAAAATGTAATTTTTTTGACTTCTCTCTGACGTCGGTAATATTTACATTATAGGCGAATTCTTCACGTTGATGTGTTTATGAGTACATGTGCTTTAAATAATGGCATATGCTTCACGAAAACGCGAGTTTTCTGTGAAAATGATCTCAAAATTCCGCATTTTCAAAAACTCTCAAACGCCATTTTCTCAAAAATGGCTGCAAATTTTTTCTTCAAAGTTTTACAACAGATAGTGGTAATGGTATTTAACATGACGTAAAGTTCATTTTGGAGTATTGTTTTGTTTTAAAAAATTACACAAATGTATTTTTTTAATATCTCTCACGCCGTAAATATGCGCAATTTCCATCAATTTGTATACATTATAAGATTTGTGAGTGGAAGTTCTTTAAATTACTTCAAATGAAATTTTTCGAAAACAATAGATTCCTGTGAAAAAAATAGCTTCAAATTTCGCATTTACAGTAAAACTTAACGTCGTTTTCTTAAAGACGGTTCCAAATTTTTCAATAAAAATTGCTATTTAGGACAAGGTTTTTAGTCTTCTTTAATATTCTTAAAATAATAATTCGGTTCTACTATTTGGAAACTGAAAAGTTGAGAAAATTTCAACACGAATGTACTTTGAGAGGCGATTGATGGCTGCTGGCAAGAAGAAAGGACAAGATCACAGTACCAGTCCACACCAAGGAATTTAGAAAACTATACTACGAGAAAGTCTGTGACATTCTGTAGCACCTCTAGTTACTTTCTCGTGTACATACGTACGTATATACGGAGCAATATACGGAGTAGAGAGAAACTTATGTATTGCTGCGCGAAATCGATTTCAAGATTTGAACTGAAATACACGTTTAGGGGTCCCCTGGAACTCAAAATGTGTCTTTTTCAAAACGTCCGTCTGTCTGTGAACACTGCTAGCGCCTAAGCCATGCATACGATTTTTTTTTCTAAGTTGAAGAAACCCCTGTCCATCTGGCTCTAGTTGAAGCTTTGAGATTACTAGAAAAAATTCTTTGATATTTGGAGGTACTTTGTATGAAGCCTTTAGTACAGTTTCAAAATTTTCTCAAAAACGGCTCCAAATGTTTTCTTTAAATTTCTTGTAAGAATAGAGTACGATACACTTATAAAGGTGGCGTAGGCTCCATTTTCACGGTTAACTCTGAATTTTCGAAAAGTGCAAAAGTTTGAATTTTGTTCGGCGTCTTCTTGCAACTATAAAATTAGACACATATTTTTCCTTCAAATGAAATTGGTTGCACATAAATAGATCTTTCATTAAGGAAACGTAGGTATGTTTGAAAATTGTAGTAGCATTTTTCGTGCAAAAGAGCGTGATATACTTGCAATTTTAAAAAATGACAAAACCAAGATTTTCTCAAAAACAGCTCCAAATTTTTCTTTAAATTTTTCTAATGGATAGTGCTAATTGCACTTTTTAATATGATGTTCATTTTGGAGAATTCTATTGTTTTACCAAAAATGACACAAATGTACACATATTACATTTTTTCATGTTACAAATACATATTATACATTTCATATTACATATTACAAGATTTTCAATGAAAATTTCTATTTTGGACGAGGTTTTACAATTCTTTAATATTCTTCACGTAATATTTCGGTTATAATATTAGGAAAGCAAAAAGTTGAGAAAATGTAAAAAAAATGTACTTTGAGCGACGATAGATGGCAGCTGGCCAGAGAACGGAGCAAGACCTTAAAGCCAGACCACACCAAGGAAATTAGAAAAATTTGGTACGAGAAAGTATGTGCCGTTCTGTAGCACCTCCAGTTTATATTTTCTTTTCAGTTTCTAAATCAAACTAATAATTTAATTTCGAATTGTATACCTAAAATAGTTCATTCAGATGAAGTATCGGCACCAAGTGTCAAACTCCAATCGATAGATTCGATAATCACCTAGCCTAATTTACATGGACAGCGGTGTAGTCACAGCATCATGTGTATTGAATAGCTCTGTTGCATATACCTACTAAAATTTTATTTTCCCTTTGACTGTTTCCCTGTGAAATTGTGTTACCAAACATTAAAACAAGCCTCATGAGCTTAAACTAGTGATATGGCTATACAGCACATACTAATTGGCACTATTTGTAACGGCTCTGGAATATTATAATACTTCATAAATCTCTAAATGTGTTCAACCAGCGAAAAATGTTTGCCTTCCGAGACTCGAACATAGATCCACCGAGTTGACTCGCCGTGGACCTTATGGCTACGCTGGGCAGCCGTTCTGACGTAGCAACATTGGCCACCGGTTAGAATTCTAATTGTTTTGCCTATTATTTCCATCATGCAATTTTCGAAAATTCAGAGAGGTCAACGAAAATGAGACCTGCGCCATTCTTTTAAACGTTTCTTGTTTTATCCACGAAAAAAATGTAGAGAAAAAATTGGAGCGGTTTTTGGGGAAATGTTTTTTTCAATTGCATTTTTAATTTCAACCACAAATTACGCAAAAATTACTCGTGTTTCGAAAAATGTATATGACCTTTCTAAAAGAGCCGATGTTTTAGAACAGTTTTTGAGACAAAAAACTCTAGCTTCAATTTTGTTGTATTGAAATGTTAAATTTTTGAAATTTCGAAAATTTAGAGTTCAACAAAAACGAAACGTGCGCCATTATTTTAGCGTTCCTTGTTTTATCCGTGGAATAAATGTGAAGAAAAAATTCGGAAGGGTTTTTGATAAAATGTTTTTAATTGCATCAATGTCATTCAGAAATTTCACAAAAACTATTCGTTTTTTTTACATGACTTCAGAATAAACGATTGTGTCATCCGAATGGTGATGCCACAATACGCCACTACGAGCATTGCCGGCCAACACGGGCAGCACGGCGTTCCAGGCACGTAGTCAGGGCGAACGCCGCTACGAGCGTCAGCAGCACGCCGCCTAAAAGGCGGGAATGTTCATTTGCAAAATACATGCAACGAGCTGTATGACGGCTGACAGAATTAGAAAGAATTCTGAATGAATAATACAATGAGCTTAATTTAGTGTGTATTAACAGTTTTGTATGCGAATCTGCATTAACATTAAAATGCGACTGTTTTGTAAGTTTATGTGAGTAAATTGTTTAAGTTAAAGAAGAATAAGTTGTGGGTCACATTCATTTACAAATCGGTATTTGCACGGTGAGTCCTCTGTCATGACCGGCTGATCACAGCCAGCCGCACAGCGCACAGTAAAATACATTTCTAAATCATAACCATGAATATCCTACAACCCCAAATTGAACCTTCTCATTGGTCAGAATCTTAGAGCTGTTCCAAATGGTAAACACTAGTTTCTTAGTGCTATTCCAAGTGGTAGTAGCGGTTGAAATGCTAGTCGACACTAGTATGTCGCGAGTAAAACGATTCGTTGAGGATTGGCGTGAGTTGGGAGATTCGACTCAGTCGAGTGCACTCTGCAGCACACGTGTTTTTCATTCACTATTCGCCACGGTACCACCAGAAATACTTCTGTAATAAATACTTCTTACATCGTGCTATTTACCCAGCCAACATTCAACTCAATGTTTTATGTTATTCGAGAAAGTAATTTGCCTGAAAATTAAAGATCGTATTCTTAAATATTATTAATTTATTCAAAGAATTAGTTAATGGTCCTTACTGCAGTGTTAATCAGAAATTGATATAACTGCATAGGGAATAAATTAACAAAATAAACTATTATTAAATACATTATCTTTTAATACTTAGGGGAAATGGTTAAAAGCCTGTCCCTGGCAACTTATTCCAGTCCGTAATAGTTCTGTAAGTAGACAAAAATTATCCAACATCTGTACTCAGCACTCAACTGTGTTTTGTGCAAGTGATCTCCGCAACTAAAGTACATAGATGTACCCATGGTGGAAATAACCATATTTCCACCATGGATGTACCAAGTCGGCTAGAGATTTCTTTCCACGCTGTTTTATATAAAGCACAAAGTCTTGTTTTAACTTCACTTTCACTTTTACTACTTCACTTTCTTCTTATTTGTCTGAAAAGTAAAATGACCTACTCTTTTCTGTATTCTTTTCATATTTTCCCGTTGTAAATTTTTTTAAGGGTCCCAGCAAATCGTTCCATATTCCATTGAGTCAGTAATTCAATACTTCTGACATAATTGAACATTACTCATACATTCTCTTTACAAATAATAAAATGCTGGGGAAAGAGGGAGTCGTGACAAGACATCAGTCAAAGAATCGTTGATTAGTGTTTCATTCAGCTAACACGGTCGTCGTAGAAACTCCTAGTGAGCACATTTCTAACTACTTATACTTGTTTTTTTCTAACATGGCGGTTGAGGGTGGTATCTCCAAGATGGAATTCGGCACGACTTTTTGAGTTATTCTTGGTCCTGCCGCTAGAGTCGTTTGATCTGCAGCACTGCTTGATGTGGTCGCGGTCATGCGACATCTTGCGGCAGGACCAAGAAAGACGTAAAAAGTCGTGCCGAATTTCATCTTGAAGATACTACCCTCAGCTGCCACGTTAGAAAACTCTAAGTATAGAATGCCTGAAAGATTCTGACCAATGATATGGCTTAATTTGGGGCTCCAGGAAATACATGGTTACGATTTAGAAATATGCCACAGCAACCCCCTGGCTTTGCAATTTTGGAATTTGGCAAAATAAATAGTTTTCATTGGAATTTACATTTTATTTATTTAGTATACAACGGCGATTTCCAGGAGACGACACAGAAACCTTTGCTTAATCCCATGGTGGAAATAACAATTAATAATTATTTCAAATAATAAACAAATAATAATTATTTCCACCATGCTTAATCCCATTGGGCTTCGGACATGCACCAGATGTGGATAATTATTTCAAATAATTAAACAAATAATTATTTCCACCATGCTTAATCCCATTGGGCTTCGGACATGCACCAGATGTGGACGTGTCACAAACTTTTAATAGAAAATTACCTCTCCTTCATTGATCAGTTTATAACATCGTTGTAATATCGGATTTCAGCTTGTAAATATAGTTTCTACAAGTTATGGTTTCTTAGCTAGACTCGAGCATTTGGAACCAGAAGAATTGATTGAACAAGCAAGCAAAACTGTTAACTCAAATTTACATGAACGGTATCGACGAAAATCTTAGGATTGAGCTTGTTGAATATGAGGGATTTTACAAACTATTTACAGTAGAAAAATGGCATTTCAGCAGATAACATTGTTTTTTTTTCAAGGGCTACATTATAGTTGTATGTACAGATTAATAATACCAGTCAAGGTAGAGAGCGATTTTCCTAACAGCTAGTGCTGGCAACATAACTGAAGGTTCTGTGGTCATCGCGCCCTCCAGCTCAATGGACTCCCTTCCTGCATTTGTTCGTTTGCAGTTGGCTAACTTGTAAATGGCTTCGACGTTTCCTTTTGTGATGTCCTCGTCCGACCAAAATATAGTGCGCCGCGAGAAATAATTGAAATTAGGAAGTGCAGTGTTATGTGCTCTTCTATAAAAATTCTTTTTTTCTTTATATATTACATTGAATTTACTTTTTGTGTGATACATATTATGTTTATTTTAAAACCGATACTTTAATGTGAGATGCGTGCCGATGCACGTGGTGTGCTGTGATTGAGAACTTTCTATTTACATTCGTGGCAGTTTTCTTTTACTGATTGTGAGATCATGTTAAGAGATTTTCCACGTACATAATTAAATTTAATTATTTCCCGGACTCACGTACGTGCATATACCTCTGCTAAACTCCTAGACTTCTACATAAGGATGTTTTCACAGGAGCCATTAGCACTTTACGAAGGGGCGTGACTGAACAGCTATCGCAGCGGAGGGATAACTCTCTGAAATACATGTGATGTGCACTTGTTTTCGCGAACTGTCAGTTTGGCTCATCCTTAGGAAAATCGTTCTATAACTACGTACCTAAGCTACGTACCTATACCAAGGATACCTAATGTGGAAATCATTTTGAAATTTTATTTTATTTTAGTGGTATATTTAATTGCACTTCTGAAAGATGGTTTTCAAATTTGAAAATAGTCAAAACATATTGCGAATGATATATCTCAACGATCTCGCCATTTTAAGCAGCAATAACAATATTCTGATAGAAATGTGTTTGACGACGTGATTGACGATTTTGAGGCAAGAAATGTGAGGGAAGTGCCTCTTTAACATAGTTAAGTGCACATATTAACTGGTTACCAAAAATTAATTAATATAGTTTTAATCTTTTTCCTGAGATTTCCCCACTAAATGAGCCGCCACTAAATATTTATCCAGGGGCTCCCATGACACTAAATTCGGCCCTATCCTTGGCATCACATCAGTGCTTGTACCATTATTCTGAATGTGGGATCCAATTCCTTAATTAAGCACACAGATTGCACAAATTTGCCTGTCATATCAATAGATTATGGAAGTGTAGTTCTTCTACAGATGGAATTCGAAATGCCCCCCACGCTTCATCCACAACTGAAAACATTCATTCAATGAGGATTTCAAACCCACAGTCTTTAGTGCCCACGTACTTTGGCCCGGTATCTTACATGAGACTGAATCACGGGCCTGATCTAACAAATAGTAAACTATGACGGCTTTAAAACATAATAACAAATACTATATAGACAATACAGGACACTTTGAACCTTTCGCATAATATTAATGGGAGACAACCGCTCACTAACGAACCTGGTGACGTGACCTGGAAAATAGGCGATAAATTCATGTTTTTGAAATATAAAAGTACATGTACAATACCACAAGCAATACAAAACAGTGATTTGATTATTAAATATCTGCATTTAATTGCAAAATGACAAGTATTTGAATAATAAAGCACTTACAACACGAAGTATATAAGGACTTAAAAATTTCATGACACAACTTCTCATCACCAGGAAATCTAAAAAACGATCCATCTAAATTTCATAATCTGTGCTATCAATGCGCTCATGCCTCCCAGACGTATAAAATGTTACTGAGAATCGATTAAAAATCACTCTGCGAAACGTAAGTAAACGTAATCGTAAGTGAACTCTCAAACTAAAACGCTTATTACTTAATATCTTCGAAATTAATCAAGTAATCAATTTATTAAATATGAATTTAAATTAACTTAAATTCGTATTTAATAAAGGAAATACATCAATGCATTGAAAATACACATAGAATAGAATAAAAATCGAATTAATGCTGAGATTTCTATTAGTAAATTATAAATAAAATAACATTAATGAATTCTTCGAAAAAAATCAGAATGTTCGTAAACACAGTCCCAAAAATGTTCGTAATTTTCACGAAGGGGGGGGGGGAACTAAAAATGTAATGTATTAATTTTTCAAAGTATTATCTATAATAAATATATGGTTATTTAAAATATAAATAAATTTCACATTTTCATATCACATTTTTAAAAATATTTTTACAATTTATTGGGCTGAATTTAAATTTCGATGGTTGAATTTCAATATTCAAGGAACGCGTTTAATATATTACTTGAGATCCCTAATGATTCTAATGTTAACATTTTTTATCAAGCGTATTTTCAATATTTTTCGCTTGCCAAGTTCTCATGCCCTTTAAAGTAATTTCTTGCGAAAGAATTAGGATATATGACTTGATAACTTGATGGCAAAAGTAAATACTTGATTTGGTGAGCTACGAAATATTTGGACTTAGCTTTTACACAAATTAAGTCTTGAAGATGGCTTAACTTTTACACAAATAAAATCTTGATCTTACACAAATAAAATCCACATTTTAGTGACTCATACGTATTTCTTTACTCCTTTCGTCTTTCTATGCGTCTTTCTTTTCTTTTCTAGTTGAGTAAACATGAGTAATCCTCAAGTTTCATCAGTCAGTGCCTTTTATCCCTTCGGTCAGGGGCTCGGCACCGTTAGATCCGACAGTCCCTACCAGGAACCCGCGAGTCTCGAATTTACATAACCTCTGAAACTTCACGGAGAGTAGTAAACGAATTCGGCTAGCGACGCCAGCTTCAAAGCAGAAATCTATTTTGACTTCTTTGTTCCCAGAAAGCTATAAGTTTACTTTGCTGTTTTCAGGAAATCTTTGTCTAAAAAAAGCTTACTGTCTCTCCCGCCACCGTTTGCTCCAATCCATGACCGCGCACAATTTGGCACGGTTTTTCACGACTTTCTCGGTCGTGCCGCTAGAGTCGCTTGATCTACAGCACTGCTTGATACGGTTGCGATCATACGACATCTTGCGGCAGGTTCGAGAAAGACGCAGAAAGACGTGCCATTTTCCAACTTAGATACTACCCTCAGATGCCACGTTAAAAAAAAGTATAGTACGTAGTTTACGTGGTTGGGTTTGGTTGGGTTGAGTGTGATATGTCAAAGGAAGGGAATTGTTAGTAATTTGCTGAAAGTTTTTACCTTTGTGCATCATGAAGTTACATATATTACTTTTTGTGCTACTTACAATATGTTTGTTGAAATTAACGGAAAGTCAAGTCAGGAAAAAAGAAGTGAGTTGGTATCATATTGACACCGGTCTCGTGTATCCTTAAAAGAGTTTTGTATCTTTATAATTACTTCATTATTATGTCTCCCTGTAAATTATTATCAATCTTTTCAGGGCCAGAGCCTGGGCGAACGGGTTCATCAGTTAATGGATATGAATTTAAAACGTTCTGTTTTAAGATTCAACGGGAATAAATTTCGGGATTTTGTCAAATCCACCCCACGTAATTACTCAGTGATTGTAATGTTTACTGCCATGGCACCCCAACGACAATGTTCTATATGCAGGTAAAATTGTTATACTGAACTGTGGTGCATGTTCTGTATGGATGCCACTCTTAAACATTTCTTTTTGCAGGCATGCACATGATGAATTTCAGATTGTTGCAAATTCTTTCCGATATTCTCAGGCCTACTCAAATAAATTATTCTTTGCTCTTGTTGATTTTGATGAAGGTCCTGATGTTTTTCAAATGGTAGGTGCATGTAACTTGAATGTTATTATCTTTTGAAGTAACCATACACTAAACGTGTAATGTATTAATTACAGCTACGTTTGAATACTGCACCTGTATTCATGCATTTCCCTCCCAAAGGAAAGCCAAAGCAAAGTGACACAATGGACATTCAGCGTGTTGGGTTTGCAGCAGAAGCTATTGCAAAATGGATAGGAGAAAGAACTGATGTTCAGGTGTATATCTGATTCTTTGGTGGTATCCTGATATTTATATATTCACAAGTTATTATATCTATTCTCTTTTCAGTTAAGAGTGTTCCGTCCTCCCAACTATTCTGGAACAGTAGCTCTTATTCTACTGTTTGGTCTTGTAGCAGGCTTCTTATACCTGAGACGTAACAATCTTGACTTCTTATACAACAAAAATTGCTGGGCAATTATTGCTGTGGTAAGTGGATGGCTACCTGTAAAATCTAATGCTCTTGTTTTGAACCAGAAGGGATTGTAGCGGATAATCTTTTGTGAATTTCAAAATTTCTGGTAGAAGTTGGTTTTCAGTTTTTAAAATGTCTGCAGTCAGTTGTTAATTATTTAACACACATGTACTGAATTTGGAGAAATATTAATCTGCATTTGAGGGATATGATCACTGATGAATTTCAAGCAGTGTCGTATTCACAAAATTAAAAATTATTTTAATTGAGAATTACATTATAAATTATACAATTTATTTATACAAGATCAAAGTCAGAGAGATATTCCCATTGAAGAGACCTAATGAGATATTTCAGAACTGTACTTGTAATAAATATTGAGGTTGAAGTCTAGAACATGGTACAACTTTACAACTTAAGGAAGTCGTTTAAACCCACACATCATGCTGCTCTAGCGAGGGGGAAATCCACGGTGGAGGGAACGAGGGGTGATGAGGCTATTATATTAATTGGTCGCCGACGTGACGTCATAAGTTAGGGGAGACAATTTCACCCTAGGGTCTACTTGAAATTCCATTAGAAAATAATGCTGCCTGCGATCATGGTGTGTCTGTGATGAACAAAGCTTTCATCATTCGAATTCGTTGCAGCAGTTTTAATTCAAGGCTTTCTTATTAAGTGCTTTTGTATATAAGTGAATTGGTAATTATATGGTGGATAGACTCAAGGATGTTTATAGTAAATGCGAGTGCCAAAGGCATGAGCCTTGCTGTGACTTGGATCTGGGTGAGCGAAGCGAGAAAACTTGCCTTTTAAAGTAATTTGGGCATTATAAATCAGTGGAGACAAAGGGTGAGCCATGAAAATTGCCTATAGGTAAATTTTTTATTTCTATCAGAGTGCTTAGTGTAATTTGAGGGAGGTGTTAAGAAGACTCCCCTCCTGTTCCCATTCTCCCCCTCCCCCCGCTGCCACACTTCTCTAAGGGTGTACTGTGTTCCAAACTTTAACCAACATTGAAAAAAAAGTTCTGTCATTATTTTCGTTTCACGTTATTTCAAAATTTGTTACAAAATTTGTTTCAAAATTTGTTACAAAATTTGTTTCAAAATTTGTTACAAAAACTTTAAATGGCTCTCCTGAAAAGTTTAGTAAAATAGTGTTACAAGTAGTTGGTTCTCAGCCATCAATATAAATTAAGGGAAATTCTCAATATACAGTTGACTTCAATTATTGTGAACTCGGATATAGTGAACTTAAATCACTGGTCCCATTTCAGTTACATTATAAATAAGCAAATGAAGATACAGTTTTTGTGAACCTGAACCTCAGCTTTAGTGAACGTAGGAAATACAATGTTTTGGAAATTAACTCTGTCCTGGAAAATAATACCTTGCGTCAGTACCACAAATTACAACACCAGGCAGCTTGGAAAATGTCTCATCAACCAAAGGTTACAATTGAAGTCTTCCCTGAGGTGAAAGTAGCGGATCTGGAATGGGAACCTTATGGATGATAGTATGCTGTTTCAACAGCGGAGACTAAGGCCATGACCTGCGTAGGCTACAAATGGCCAAGGTGACGTGCAATTGCTTGCTTCAGATCAATGCATTTGTGTTTTATGTAGGCAACAGGAAGTGTGAGACTGCCATAGCCCCACAACCTGGTGACATCCCCTGTGCAGCCACATGGAAGAGCGATCAGTTTCATTAACTGCCTGGGAGTAAAAGGGCCTTTGGAGAGTGGGATGGGGTTCAGCAGTGGAAGAGGCACTGAAGGGTGTCCACATTGCATTACGTTACTTAGAGACAGTGGGCAATGCAGAATCAAGTATGGAGAGAGCACAAACTCTGGAGAAGGATTTAGAGAATCTGCTAATGAAAAATGTTCAAAGCAAACAATTGAAAATAAATTATTTTTTAAAGACAAATAAAGATACTGAAATTTTCAGTTTGTGCTGATAATGTATTTTGCTGTATCTCTGTATTAATAAAATCAGTCATTGTGGAGAAATTCTATTTAATTTTGACATCATTGGATAAAGTGAACTTAGTCCTCAGAAGTTCACTATAACTAGACATATTTTATTTATTTTGTGTTTGTGCGTAAAATATGTAATAGCAGTTATAAAAAAATGAACGGTTCAGCTCCTTAAATTTACAAATTAAATAGATTCACTACATAATGATATCGAATCTGTGAAAACATCAATACCATAAAACTTCACTGATTTGTTTTTTGGGGGACTGAAGGGGAAAATATATGTGAGAAAAACGCATTACTGAAATTGATTATTACGTGCAAATTTAAAACTCAATATTTTTGCACTATCATTTTAGCAGGTTTCCCGGTTTTTTAGCGATATCACATTTTTATTGCCATTCTCCCTAACAACTTTTAAAACTTTTATTTTATCTGAAATTGATAGGGGTTGCCTTTGACAACCACTCTTTTTTTGTTAGAACGGACACGCAATTGTGACTTTACTGATGACCTTGTGAGACTGTTTCACTGCGGAAACGAAGGCCTGCGTGGGCTACAACTGGCGGCGGCGGCGACCCGCAGCTGGTTGCTTCAGTTTCAAGCTTGATGTCACTTGAGATTCCGCGGGTTAAAGCACGGCGGGGTTCTACGTGGGCAACAGGAAGCGTGCGACTGCCACAGCGAGTCTGGCGACATCTGCCGCGCCGCGCGGATAAGCGATCAGTTTCATTAGCTGCTTGTGCCACTACCGAAAGCATCTCGTCTGTTATTACGGCGAGCAAGAGGGCCTTCGGAGAGTGGGACAGTCAGTGCTCAAACTTTTTCTCACTAATTGGTCATTACGTCGTTACTCTCTCCCGGGGACGCCTTTGACGTCTCGGAGCTAGCCGTCGCCTCCGGAGATCGTCCGTGAGCTCCCGTACGCACCCGACTAAAATTTTTCGAAGTTCCGCTGCCGGAGTTGGCATGGTAGCCAACTTTGCGCTTCCACCCCGCGAGCTCACGGATCTTGGGCCCTCAGCTATAATAGGTCGAGTTCTATTTTGCAGGTTTCGTTAGAGAGAAGTCGCCTCAGAGGCCGAGCGACAGGTCGGTCCGCCGGAGCGCTCTGGATCCTGCCGATTCGAGTAACGTACAAGTTCCGGGCACTCGGCGTAGATCGCCCCGCGTCTCATCCGGCTCATTTGAACGTTAAACGGACTTAAAGGGAATTTTATTAAGAACGTACAAGTGTGAAAAAAGTATAAACGTAAAACGCTAAAATAATTTAACATGAGAATTATTCGGGACATACCAAGAAAACGTATAAACTTCAAAACCCAATAAGTAAGAAAGGTATAAACGGAGTTTCACTGTATTAGATTTCATACTGATGCCAAATCATTTTCATCTACTATCATCTTGTAGAAAATTCTATTTAATTGAAATTTATCATTATCATTGTATTGTCAGTTTAAAAGAGATGATTTATCTTAATGTTTATCTCGGAACCAACAGTGAAATCTGATGTGAATTAAATGACACTACTGTTTTCTTAAATATTTTGAAAAACATTAAAATTAAGGGTAATTGTCATCCATTAGATAAACTGTGGAAACAAATTTTAATTTTGTGTACCACACTGAGGATAATTTCCAGTAACCCTATGGTGAAGATACTTCGCAAAACCTTCACTGACATTGTTCAAAGGTCTCTTGCTAACCTTATGACTTGAATATGACTGATGCATATTCCAGTTCAGATCTAACAATAGTAAAAAACAACATTTTTTATAGAGTTGATCTTCCTCCCCTGTCATGTGGGGAATCAGTATTCTGTTAGCTTTCAGCGCAAGTTCCTCGACAATTGTTCTAAATGACATTTGTGAATCACAAACAACCCCCAAATCCTTGGCAAATTTACAGATTTTATCATTAATTTTACACTGAAATTATTTTTATTAGACTGACTGTATTGCAGTACTTTACATTTACTAGGATTAAGAGCTAGCTGTAGTTCAATGCAACTTTTATAAAAAATAATTAAGTTGCTTTGAGGTGATCCTGGGTTCAATTCCTTGTCGGGACAAAAATAGATTTGTTGCTTTCCTTTAAACTTGTCTCAGTTTCTACAGCTGTGTGACAAGGAAAAGCTCAAGCAGGCAGAGTTCGCTAGTTACAGTGACGGGAACCTCCAAGCATGGGAATTAAACTAGCCCCCAGGCAAGTTAGCTAGTCGGCAAAGTCAGAGAATCACTTCAAAATGCAATCTGTAGTTAAAACACTATGGTGAAAAACTTTCGTAAACTAGATCAACTTGCTGCATTCATTGAGGTCACAGGAAATTGTTGCACAAATGTTATAAGATTATAGTGACCATGGATCTACTTTGTAAAAATCCATGATGAATGTCAATAACATACAACTTAAAAACTGTATATAAAATATTGTATAAAAGGATTTTAAAGTATTTTATGAAAGTTAGTCAGAAATATTATTCACCAATAATTTTCAACTATAATACAATCACCTATTTTAAAAATTGCAAATTTTTGCAGATTTCCATGTATTCATATTTGGATACACTCAGAGTTTACAGATCATGACAAAACAACACTAAAAAGAATGGCAGCCCTCAAACAGTGCCACAGAAGCATTGAAAGAACCTCATCAGGTCCAGTGTCAATTTATTGGGCATTTTTCTCCACTTTTTGCAAAGCATATTCAGTATCAACATGCATATCCTTCCCCAAATAATCTTGAGCAAAGCCATTTCACAAAAAAATTCCAGACAAATTACATGATGAAAAATTTTGTTTTTTACATTGACAGCTGGATCAGATTTTTAGCCGATCAGTATTTGTGTTAAAAGTTTGTGTATTGTAAAATAACTTTTTTTTTTCCAGTTCTTTTGCTTTGCAATGGTGTCTGGGCAAATGTGGAATCATATAAGAGGCCCTCCATTTGTACACAAAGCATCAGGTGGTGGTATTGCCTATATTCATGGATCTTCTCAAGGACAGTTTGTCCTGGAAACATATATTATTGCTGTTCTAAGTATCCTTAACAATGTTCTTTTCCGTAGATTGATAAGGGAAATCTGTAACATATGTAAAATTAATTTTGTTATTTTACCCTGTTCCAAATTTTTATTGTAATATTATTAGTACCGATTTTGATATGATTGTTATTTTGATTTAAATCTCTCTTCAAATTTTGACATTCCTGGGGAGTATATTAACATTTTCATTAAATTGTGTTTTTATTTACAATTTGTTGATCCTTAATACATGATTAGATGGAGCTATTGTTCTTGGAATGATCTTGATGACAGAGGCTGCCTCTCACAAAGGAGATGTGAGAAAACGTCGTATTCTTGCTATTGCTGGTCTTGTGTTAGTGGCAACCTTTTTCAGTCTGATATTATCAATCTTCCGTTCGAAAGCACATGGATATCCATACAGGTAAATGTTTCATGAATTATGATTTGACATTATTTCATTTACTAGTTTTAAAAGTATTCAAATTCAAAAATGGGCCTTAGAATCATTAAAGAAGTTTCACTGATCATTGGCTGGAAAGTGTTTCTTTGCAGTACATGTATGACAGAGAAGATTTTGTCATATGCATACTACAGAGAAATTGTGGTCATATTAAACAATCGATTTCGATGAAATAAACAAAACACTGGGGTGGTGTGAATAAACATGGCTGCCATCTTGCATTTTGAGAATATTCTTAGAAGTTTCCATGAATTTTTGCTAAAAAAATAATGTATGGAATTCATTCGAAATTGTCTTTGACCTATTCATTTCCAAATGCCAGACTGCTCCTCTCATACTCTCAGTATTTCATTTGTACAAAGACTAACTTTCTGGACTGTACACTTTCCAGCCAATAACTATTTAACATCATCATCCCTATAAATTCATTAAAGACATTAGGTGTTGGTTAAATGTAATTTGCTATTCCGAGTTGCAAGAAAAAGAACAGAACCAGCGACTGGGTGCCTCAGCAACATTAAATGCAAAATACAATCTGTCCTGAGTAATGCAATGTAGTCTTTTGAATGACCTGGAGGTTAAACAAATTCTTTCATAAGGTGCAAATAAAATTAAAAAGGTGGTTGTCAGTTGGGGAGAAGGGGGAAGGCGCTCTGCCTTCTGTGCACTCTACTGCAGGATTAGCTGTCATGTCATGATATCTGATAAGTAGGGTCTGAATTTACCACACTAAAAGTCTATGAAATATACGTGGATTTATGTAGTAAAAACTTAGCGAATATGCACTACAATATGCCCTGTAAAATGTATTAACCAACTACAGCACCATTTCTCATCATTTTCACGCTCAGAAGATCCATTTGGCACTTTACTCTCCCTATAACCACTCTAGGAGTTTTGAAGAGTTATATTAATTTCCATATTTTTATTTGTAATGTATGTTTTGCATATCTTATCTCAGAGCTTTAATAACTATCAGTACAAATTGTGTTTTCACACCTCAGATCTCCATTTCCGAACGCTTAGATTTAAGATTTTTCTATGCCTTTTCAGTTACATTTCTTATCACATAGCTCAATGATGATTATGTTTGAGTATTTTATTCTTTAATTATGCATTACTTACATAGGAGAAACAAAGTTTTTATTCATAATGTCAAATTTGAATATTGACTTTTGACAAATCATCAGTTGTGAAGTGGTTATCCAATCAGGAGCTTCAAAACCAAAATTGAAATTGTAACAAAGCTCTCAAATGGATAACCCCATTCAGCTTATAATCTGCCAGAAGTCAATCAATTAAAATTAGACAGAAGTCAATTTCAAAAAATTATGAAGTGAAATTTCAGTAGTGAAATATTACATAGGTTAGTTCTATATAATTCTGCACCTTTAATTCACTTGAAGATAAACTTGTATTTTAAGTATAATTATTTCTGTTTTCAGCTTCCTTTTCAAGTGATATATCATTCCAAAAATCCATCTACAAAATGATTTATTACATTTGCAGAATTTTCAAGCAAGATGAAATAGGTTTTAGTTCTTAAACTCTTATGATTGGCCTTCAGTGCTTCAGGTTTTAAAGAATTCTTCAGTATTGATCATAATTGTTAAATTACTGATTGTTTAGTTCTGTGCAAATGTATATTGCTTTCAAATAAAGAAGACATTTCAAGATGGTTTTTATTAGACTTAAATTGTATTTTGTTTTTATGAAATGAGAATTGTGTAAGAATTTAACAAATCGTGTACTTATTATGGAATCCATAATTGCTAGGTACTAGGACTAGTATATTTTCACTGTTCATCACAGTATTTATGTGTGTAAAATAACTGAGGATTTTAAATGAATTTTTGCTAAAGTTGGTGTTCAATACATACAGTGCTGGAATTGAAATTCATTGAATGTTGGCTCAGGTGTTAATAAATCTTTGTTTTGTTATGCGTTGTTTCTATTAGTGATAATATTTCACTAACCCTTAAACTCACTATACCAATTCCCCTTGTGACAGAATGGGTCAGAAGATCATCGGAGGTGACAACAAGCTTTTTAATTAACATTTCTGGGTATTTATTTTAATTTATGTAGTATAGTGTTCTGTTTCAATCTCGGTAGGTATAGTAGTCTCTGTAATCCAATGCAACTAGCCCTGGGGTCATAACATTTGATGTTGTGGGTTGTCCCATGAGAGAGGGAGGGAAGGGAAAGAGCGAGACAGACAGAGAGAGAGTGTGAGTGAGAGAGAGCATGATTATAAATTGTGGTTCATCTACAAAAATGTCCTTTTCATTTATACATATGGCATACATACCAGAGGCATAGGCTCAATGGATGAGAGTGATGTGTTGCACTCCCAAGTATTTTAGCTTCTCTTTTCAAACTTTTCATTAAAGAATCTATTTCTGTTATGTTAGTATGTTTGATTTGTGCGTCTTCCAATTCATGTCTCATTATTTATTTCATTACCAGATAAAATGGTCCGAAAATTATCCCTTCGACCACTCCTTGAGTAGCAGACCTGGTAATCCCAGCGGCCACATGCCGACACCTGAAGATTGTAGGATGTTGGCCCTAATATCTCTCACCCTCCTCACTCTCCCTCCAGTTGTCCCCCTCTAGGTATCTCCTATTGTGGGGCACTGTTCCAAACATGTATGGTAGTGTATTGTATGTGTAAGAGGAGGGGGGGAAAGATCTAGTGTGGTTCATGGCTCGTTTGTTAGTGGTACTCCTACCTTTGCCTGGTATTGATCAGAGAATCTGCAAAAACTACTGGTCAGAGCAGCTGGCTGTGAGAATCCTGACAGCAGCTGAATTTGACCTAGCTATATAGCGTAAAATGTAAGTTACCATTTTACACCTGAACGTCTCAATTTGTAATTATGTAAATGTGAAATTATGAAAGTGGTTAGGCAGAAGAGCAGGCCTTATGGCCTGGGCCTCACCAGAAATAGAGACAACATTATTATTATTATTATTATTATTATTATTATTATTATTATTATTATTATTATTATTATTATTATTATTATTATTATTATTATTATTAATTATTATTTATTATTATTATCATCATTATCATTATTATTATCATCATTATATTATTATGTTGTTATTATAGCATAATTTTGTAGGGATCCAGTCTATTTTTACTTTTTAATTTTTTTATTGCTTATGGGGATGTTTTAAAAGGGATGGTAAGTTATGTTTCAAGTGTACAAACCATCTTGCATAACACTGTGTGGAAAAGATGTTTCACATACTATTAGAATGAAGAAATTGACTGTTTTGCTCATGGAAAACAAGCTTGAGAATCCGTGTTTAAAGCACAGCATGTCGTTTTTGGTAGCGTATCCTTCAACAGTCAGTACAGTGAATCCTCTCTGAAGGACCATCCCTTCAACGACCTATTTTCTTGAAATGAACTCTGAAACCCATGTGTTGTATGTAGTGTTAACAGATCACCCTTCTCCCTGACCAGCCCCTTAATATTTCTTAATTTTATTTATTATTACTATTATTATTTTAAATTTTAAAAAGGATATAACAGGCTAAGTAGCCCAATACGTGGTTTATGAAAACTTATTAAAAGCTCCAGTATAAGCATTAATAACAAATATAAGGTAAGAGACAAAACAGTGATGACAATTTAAAATAAAGAAGCATAATACAAAATAAAATAAATATACCAATAGTTATGTAAATAATGCTTAATAGTTTTAGAAAATACGTATAGATATAGATTAAAACACATGTTATAATATCATTTGCAATTCTAGCAAGTCTGGGAATACCAGAGACGTACATAAATTGAGTTCTACAAAAAGTTTCTTGAAGTAACTTAATATTTCTAATATTACATGGATTTGAATATGCAGTGAATAGATTCCTCAATGCAGCACAATCAATCACCTCAGTAAGAAGTTTATTCATAAATAGTACATCATTTGTCAATCTTGCAGATTCCAATGATGGAATATTCAGAAATTTAGCAATTACTAAGTAGTTATGACTATATCTGGGATTTTCAAGATTAGCCTTATATGCTACATATAAGAAAAATATGTGCTTATGTGCTAAACCCTTTCAATCCTTTTAATTTGATAGTACTAGGTGACCATTCTGAAGAACAATACACAAGTTTAGATTTAACTAGAAAGTCTCATAATATTGAGAGTGCTTTTAATGAAGTAAATTTGAATGTTTGTCTTTTTACAAAACCCAATAACTTTAAAGAACTATTAATCAATGTGTTGATCAAAACACATTTTACTACCAACAATAATACCCAAATCCTTAATTTCAGAAACACCCTCCAAGTTTGATCCATTAATAGTATAGCTTGTTAATATAACATGTCCCTGATTATAACAAAGCAACTTGCATTTATTTATATTCAAGTTAAAACAATTTCTTTGACACCACTGTACAAGACTATTCAAGTCATGCTGCGAAAGTACAGCATCATTTTTGTTAGATCCTACATACTCAGATTTACTTCTCTTAAGAGACTTAAGGAAAAATTCTTAAAATACATTGAAACAAATTTTCAGTGGATTAAATGAAAATTGGTGACTGTGCCCAGCATTTGGTCACCTTGCCCTGTGCCTGAGCTTCAACATCTGAACTGCTGATATGGAACCCAGCTGCTCGCTCCATTTTGATTTCATTTCTTCCAATGTGAAACGAAAGTTATCTATAGTATATGTTATTCTTTGAATTAACAGTGCCTTCCTTACCTGGAAGAACATCTTGTACAGAAGAATATCATTGGGGAAAATCAGAGTTATTTTGGCTTGTCCCCTAACACATGGTTTGGGAATCTGTGGCAAACGTTTACTGAAGACCCATCACTTAATGTTTCTTGTTTATTTCTTAATTGTATAACAAAAAATTTACAATATTTTATTTTTCACTCAGTAAATTAAGTCTTTAAATATGTTTGTTAGAATAAAGTATGCATTTTCCTAAATGTCTGACTTCTAATGACAATTAAACATTTTTTTGTATTAAGCAACCACCTTTCTAATAGCCTTTTTTTTTTCCATAGTACCAACAGTGGTCTCTTAATGCTTAATGCAAAAACAAAAATGCGTATTTTTATCTTCCTTCAGTTGCTCAAACCTAACAATATGTTTGCAGAAAATAATGAAATAAAAAGATATTCTAAATCCTTGTGAACACAATCTCTGTTCACATGAAATTCTCCTTAACACAAACAAAATTTGAGTCCCAGCAAGGAAACTTAGTAGTAGGGAAACCTAATAATCAGATAATATGGACATAGATTACTTCAGTTCCTGGAAAATTGTGTTAATGAGGTCTTACTATTACTTTCTGCAAATATACTACACCTTACGTCTGACTTTAACCAGCACCCTGTGGCTAATCCCTAATTAGGGATCTGGCTGATTAGCCAGATCTCCAAAATGCAGCTTTATGAAAACTGACTGGCCTATTTGTGAATTACTCATATTTCGGACTTAAGCCATAAAGCATTGAGAGCAGGTGTTCATGGGTGGAAGACTGCTTACTACCTTTCTGAAAGGTTCAGACCCTGCTCTTGCTAAAGAGATAGGTTTAAAAGAAGTGTGCTTGTTTTTAGTACTTTTCGCCTACTCATAAACTTAATTTGTGAAGAAACTAAAAACTAGGAGGTTGTAATCATGCATTCAGAAAGAAAGTTCTAATTTGAGCCAAGTTTCATATTGCTTACTTGAATATTAAGGAAGTCATTCTTTGTTAAGTCTGAAATTTTTTTCAGCGACTTTGCTGCAATTAATCCTGTGTATTAATAAATGAAAGAGTGGTATTACTTTTATGGAATAGAGTGAAAAGTGGGACTATTAAGCTAGGTGTTATTTTCTTAGCAATAATGGAAGAAAGCAATAAGAAAACATTGTTCCCCAAAGTTGCAAAAAGTTAAACTGTACAAAGACACTGCATGAGTTCCAGCATGTGCTATATCCAAAAAAACTATTTCACCCAAAGGCTACAACTTCACAAAAGTTCCTTTTAGACTTACAGAACTTAGCCTACAAAATTTCATCAATATCAAGAGTGATTGCATGGGTTATTTTTTTTTTTTTCAAAACTAGCTTGGAATGATCCTTTTTACATCTCCAGAGTAACTTTTTATTTCACATGTTCAAAAAATGCATTTTAACTCATCAAGCATGTAGGGACATTTCTTAATTCTTTATTACCATGCATTTAAAACAAAATGTTAAAAGATTGGGCAAGGGTTATTCATTGCAGAGATAATTGTGTCAGTCAACATGATATCATCTGTCATCTTAAAGCAGAGAAAATAAATTTTAATTTCTTGGCCCACAGTGAGTTAGAAGAGGGGGCTACTATTATCCTGAGATGAATTTGGTGAGGAGGGAAGCATTATGTAATAAATAATTTTTTTGTTTATAATTTATATTAACTCTACAATGTTAATATAAATTGTAAAGGAAAAGTACATATTACATAATTATTTAACAAAATAAAAAATATAAAATTTATTATTAAATAAGCACTTTATTGTTTGAAATTAAAAATAATTATTATTTGTTATTGAAATCATTGAATTTAAAGTTGCAAAAGGATGAAGGTTTAATATAATAAATTTTTCATTCCATTATCAGATGTGAACATAGAATTTAAATAAAATGAGTAACATAGCGTACATTTAACAAATTAAAAATGTATTGAATGTGTGAAAATGTAAAGAAGTGTTACATCTTGAGTCTTTTAGACTTTCACAATACAAAAAGTAGCTTACAAATTGCTCAAGAATAAGTACAATTCTTTCATATAAAACTACAGTAAATAGTTCATAAAAAACTGACTTCAGGAATACTGCAGTAGTGAAGACAGACACACAGTTCAACACTTTATACACAAGAGTTGCTGATCTGTAATGCAACAAGTGAAAAGCAAATAATGGTGGTCAGCCTTGCTAGTGCAAAACGTCAGCTGCGTCATAAGCAGTGACATTCAATAAAAGAATTCTGTTAATACATATGAGAATGGGAGGAATAACAATAAAATATTTGCATTTTTCAGTCACAATCGAAACTGTTTCATTGTTTTCAAGTTTTTCTCAGGTTCCTGAATATCTAATGAAACAATACACACCTCTTGAAAGCTAGAAGCTACATAATTTTCTTTTAAATTCTGCATGTATTGGAAATTAATAAAATAGATTCTCTGGTTTCCCATTTTCAAAAATCAGTCCTCCACTTTTGTCTTCAATATGGTATTGTGGAGGGTACATGATACAATCAGATTAATCTTTCCTTAAGCATTATTACTCAAGTTTTCTTTGCAATGTAGTGAGAAAGAACATTCAGCCCTTGAATTTGGAACTGGTATTCTGAGGTTCTGGAGGAGATTATGAACAGTTGTATGTATAGGGGACTGATCAGACCAGAAAATTTTTGCAAATTACAATTATTTTGCCAATAAGCAATTTCCCCTGCATGTTTTAAAATTGGTATATCTTAACTCCCTTCCAGTAAATTACCAAGTTTTTGTATGGGACTGTTGACAAGTTCTTTAGCTTGGGCATAATTCAAGTTAATTACATTCAGGTGAAATCACAACAAAGAGCAGAAATCATCCTTTGCTGTGATTTCCACACACTAATTTAGTTTCTCAGTAATGACCATTGTTTGAAATGCTAGCAATCCAATTTTTCTCAACTGCAATAATTTTTTTGGATACAAAAACAGATTTTTTTTTCTTTCTTCATGAAATCTAAAATTAGAAACAAAGCATTTCTCAACAAGTATTAGCTATATTGCATTGGATTTTTACCTAAATACTGTAATGGTGAAAGGCAGGAAATTATCAAATACAGAAAATCAGTGACAGTGCAGAAAACATTTTGCAGTTAAACATTGTGGCAGTACAACAAAGAATAAAAATTTTAAAAATGTAACTTATCTTGTTGCCCCATGTGGTCTTCAAATGTAAATTGAACTATTCAGAATACTTACAAAATATAAAAATTAATCTATCGATATTGAAAAATGGCATAAGCAGAAATTATTTCAAATTGTTGAGCTGTGTATTATTACTGGTGGAAAATATCTAAACTTTGAAGAAATCGTGAGCAAAGAATTAGAGAGGGGGTAATTGCTGAAAGAATTAGAGAGGGGGTAATTGCTGAAAGTAGTCAAAATTTTATTAATTTTGTTTTGTTGATTTAATTATCTGTCTGATATGTTTTTTCTCATGTTAAGTATTCTGTGAGTGATACCTAAAGGACCATAAAATGTGTTGGTTGAATGTGACATATAACAGTGTTTGTAGAGTGATATAGGCTACACCCAGCTCATACTGCAATATGATTTTTTTGCATCCGAAAATATTTTTGCTTGAAAGTTTCATGACAAACTAATATTTATAGTTACTGATTTGGAGAGATTTACCTTCCCATGGAGCCGTGCCTGCTAATAAACAATAATTTTAACAGGCTCTCCTAAGAGAAGGACCCTGCAACTACTGCAAAGTTGGAAATCCTTGACACAAACACACACTGAAAACAATAAATTAAGCAAATGGCAACCTTAAATGGTATTAAATTAAGTAATATTTTTGTAAGTCAACAATGACTTTTGTGTACAAAAAAGGGTATTTGCTTTTGTTTGTAAATATCATGAGGTACGTAATATTTTGAGTGTGAAGGAATAAAAAGTAGGCGTTCTGTGGTTTTCATTCTATTAGGTATATAAATATTTCTGTAACACCCCAATCATATTCTATAAATGTTTTTACCAGTTTCTTTGATGTATGATCACTTTCTGCACTAACAGTACTTCTTCCCTATACATCTTATTTTGTTTGTGGTAAATAAAGCTAAATTAGGAAGAATCACAACTCCCAGCACAAGTTTGTGAAATTAATGAGAATTAGTTCTACTTGTTAATTTTTAACCATCATGAGCATTCAGAGAAAATTGGAGCCTAGGATAGTAGATCCATGGGAGGCCACTTTTAAAAAAAAAAATTCATACAGCCCACTCTCAATATACCAAGATAATTTCTCCATTCACAGAAATATCTTAGAGCAGTGAATTTGGATTAGAAGTAAATACATTTATTATGTTTCAAAGAAAAAATTTCAGGGCCCCAATGAAGATTAGAAAATCAAAATTATAGATGACATGACTGGTTCATACAAGAGTGCTCAAATATTGCGCTATGTCATGAAACAAAAGAAGTTGTGATGTCTTACCATTAGGAAGGCCCTGATCAAGATTAAGCCAGCTCAATTTAGCTTTTGTTTGAAGCACAGTGTATTTAATTTTTACACAAATGAGTTAGCTGGTGACATATTTGTTTTTGTGGGGACCAATAGTGGCTTAGCAACTGTACAAAAATTTGAAGAGCAATTGAGTTAATTTTTGTCTTGAAAGGCTGCCCTGCCATAAAAGCTATGGTAAAACACAAGGAATAAGAAATGTAGTTGTTGTGGTCAAAGATACTGTAAAGGGGGGCAAAAGAGTATGTCAGCCCACTTCACCTCACTTATCGAAATTTCAAACATCTGGGGGGTGTCTCAAAATGCTAATTTTCATTTATTATCCCAAGATCAAATTTACACAGCTTTACTTTCTCCACATTATGAATGCTAGGAGGCTGAATAATGAATAGTGTCCAGATTACAACATTATGCATGAAAATGATCACAGGTGTGTGTAATTTCAATTGCATGATAGAAGAAAATGTAACTGAAAATTATTTGAAGAAAGATAACAAATATCAAATACATATTTATTTAAAAATTTATAAAACATTTATTTTTCAAATACTGATATAAAATTAAATAACTATAAATAACAAATGATTTCAACAATACATACATTTTATATTATTACACTTATGTGATTGACATGCGTGTACATGTTTTCAGTGAAATCTTATTAGAGATAATTAGCAATTTCTTGCAAAATTTCAGTCTTTTTATTTAAGTATTTCTTTCATTCTTACTTTCAGTACATGCAACAATCCTTTTTTTTTTGTCAAGTCTTACAAAGAATAAAAAAAATAAAATGATAAAATATAAATAATTTAGTAATACGGACAGTAAATCATGGCTCCAAAATAAGACAATTTTTGTCACTTGTTATACCAGAGACTTTTAAACTGACAATACAAATGCTTAATTGTTACAATAATGCAAGTCTCATCAACATATTTTTCTATTCACAAGGATGTACTTAAAAAAACTAAAATTGTACATCATTTACTTAGTTTGAATAAATGAAACTCATTCACAAATATAACAATAATTCATAAGGTGACTTTTGACCTTTCAAGACTTCATTTAAGTGACATAATACCAACAACATATTTCACACAATAAATGGAAAAATTGCCTTTCTTTGGCTAGGATAATTACTGAATGTCATTTTATACCACTGATGGGTGAGTAAGGCTGATTCAACCTGAAAAAAATTTAAAGTGCCAAATAACAATAAATTAAAGTGGCAATGTCATTAATTCAAGCTACAAATATTCCGAATCAATGTGGCTAATTTAATAAAACTCCAATCCCTCAATTTAAACCCAATTTATTACAATTTGTTAAGTTTGTGAATAAATAAACTAAATGAGGGATTATAATTCTTTTGAAGTAATTTAATAACAATCCAAAATGTGCTCAATTAATTCTGCCCATTATTTTTTAGTAAACTTTAAATTATTAAAAATATAATGATTTTAACAACAATGTATATTTAATATTTAATTTACTTGATATTTTGAAAGCTTTTAAAAATCTTACTTGTTAGTTTGTAAGTGAACATTAGCCTAGCACTTTTATGCACCTCAGGAGGATATTTTCATGTCAAAAATTTTCTGACTGGAAGACAGGATGAGGTCTAATTGTGAGTTGTGGATGAATGGACATATGCAATTACCCAGTTTCTATATGTAGGATGTAGATACAGTAACAAATGGATAGACTAATAAGTGTCCATTCTTATGTCATCGCCAATGTGTTTATTTACCATCACAATTGGACAGACCCCCCTCCCTTCACACTCCTCCCAACCGACTTCTCTGGCTCACATTGTGGATTTCATACACATTTTGATTTTATATGTAACACCCCTTCCAACCCACATGTACAATATTCTTAGGGTGTCTTCTCCCAAAGTATTTTTTTCAGATTACATGTAATATGTGTAGCGAATTTTCTTGAAATGAGTCCAGAGATAACAAAATGATGCCAGAACATACATGTGCATGCACAATTTTTATATATTAAGTTTGAAAGCAACTTTTTAATTCCCTGGGACTAGGGGACCCCTTCAAAATTTTTAGGAAAACTTTGGAACTCTCTCCTGTATACTCCTATGAAAGTGCTAATACTACTCTGCCCAAGATGTAGCATTTCCTGCTTCACCAAGTTAACAGTAACTCTTGCTGGGATAGTGGTCATCAGAATCATCATCAGAACTGTTTCACAATATGGTAAATAAAAACAAATCTTTGGTTTTCTTGGCAGTAAAATGTCATACCACGTTTTGACTATCATTTTAAAATTAATTAATAATTAGTCTATCATTTTAAAAATATTTTCTGCTTCAAAACAGACAATACACTAGTGTGAAAACAAACAACAATAAACCATACCTGATTTGTCAGCACCCAAAAGAAAACCCATGGCCAAATGGATGCTCCCCACATTACAAATGTGAGACCCAGGTACATTAAAATTTCACACAATAAATGCGGAGATGAAACATATTCAAACATGTCACCATGAGGTATTTTGTGCTTCACACTGACAACTTCACCTAAAAAATTTTGCACATGAAATAATTTACATCTCAATTCATCCTTATAATGAGATAATTAAGTGAATTTTAAATACCTTTGTTGTTTTTTCTCAAGTTAGCTAGAATAACACCCATTTTGCTTTGCTGATAACATGCCCATAAAAATAAAATACATCCACTAACATTCAAAAAACTCACATCCTTCAAAGCAACTTGGGGAACTGCCTCTGAAAAATTACAAAGTGATGTTAAATTTTGTCCATTCCATGAATGTTCATAGTGTTTCATTCGACTAATAAATATATTTACATTGAATAGGACAACAATTACCTGAATCAGATCATTTCAGATAAATGGAAATTTGGATGATTAGATAAAGAAATTAATGATATGACATCAGACAGAATGAACTTAAAAAATTCATGAATACAAGTTTAACAACTACAAAAGTTCAGAAAACTGTAAATACTGTAAAATTTATATAGAAAAAGCAAAAAATAAATTATATACAAACATTTAACATATAAAAACATGGATATATACATGTGAATTAAAATTACATACAAACAATATAATATATATGAACAAACTCTAATGTGGTTGATAAATCAAAAAGTGGGTTGATTTGATCAATAAACTTGTTTTCATGCAGCAAGATCTCACAACCCTTTCCTCTCTCTCTCCCCGCTCCAATACAATCCCTACTTCATTAGGATTGTATAACTAATATAATAACATAATGAAATAAATTTAAACTTTTGTGGGTGCATTTTAGGAACGTAGGAATCTTGGGATAGATATATGAATATATTAGAACATGATGTGTTTGGAAGACAAAGTATAGCCTATAAAATATTAAAAACAATGAATTCAGAAAAGACAGACATGGCACGATTGAATACAATTTCTGCAAAGATTGATTGGACTACTTTGAAAAATTATGGAGTGGGATTGAAGAAATTTATACGCAGGATGAAGGAAAAGGAACAAAAAGAAATGTAGATATGTTAGATATGACAGAGCTTGATAATGCATTGAAAACCCCAAAAAATCAGAAAGCCTGTGGTCCTGATGGGGTTACCGTAGAATTAATGAAATACGGAGGTATGTTACTGAAATTTTGACTGCTCAAGCTAATGAATGAACGCTGGCAAAGATATGCAATACCAGATGAATGGTTAGATCCGTTAATTACTCCATGTTTTAAAAAAGGAGATTGAAATAAATGTCACAACTTTAGGGGTATTTGTCTACGTATCTCATGTTACAAAGTAGTATATGCAAAAATCGTGAGTATCAGAATAGCTCCAATTGCAGACTGCACTCTACATCAAGAACAACAGAGGTTTAGAAAACTAGTTGGAAATATGTGTAAGACAGACTTCCAGTGCAAGCCCTGAATTATAAGCTGAAAGGAAAGAGAAACATTGTAAGGCCAAGAATGAGATGGAAAGAGGCTGGAGCAGGCAATACGCCTAATCCATAGAGGAAGATGAAGATTTTAGGATCAAACCACTAGTATTTCTTTAACAAAAACAGACAAACCTCCTTATTCTGTCTAATATTACTTGTAATATTTATACAGAATAATGTAAGTAACAATGTTAATAAGTAATTGTTCGTTATTTAAAATGATAATACAGAGGTCTTAGTAATATGACATTTTGAACCAAACAGTATCAGATTTGAAGAAATAAAATGTTATTGTGCGAGTATAGTGCTACTAAAAGTCACTAATAATTATACCAACTTACCAAATTTGGCCATATACTACAGAATGAGAAAAGAAAAGGAAATACGAACCAATGATTTAAGTTGGTACTTAGCAGCATAAATGCAATGATGTCTATTACACACACATAAATTTAATGCAAGTATTATTTAATTTATTAAATGAGAATTTCATTTTTAGATCTTTTGGAAATCACAGACATTTAGTGAGTACAGAGTATTTTAGCAGGAGTACAAAAAAATGTAATTTTGATTTGCACTGCTACAAAGGTAAAAAAATGGGGTTTTAAGAGTCGATTCATACTTCTGTAACATCTCAAAATCACTTTTTTCTTTTTTCCCCCTCAAAAATAAAAAAGTAATCAAATGTATATATAAAAAAAATAATTACCAAAGGATATATAAAATAAATGTAATTTTTAACGCACATTTGAATAAATACATCCAATACAGACTTTGTTAATTAAATACTAAATTCACATTTGTCCTTGTCAAAGAAGCAACCTTCTTGTCATAAAACTTCAATTTCTCTTATTCCAAGCCCAAAGAAACAAAAAAAATGTAAGAAAATTAATTTTTTAAGAAAATTTAAAAGACAAATTTTATTAACTAAGAAAGTTTGTACAAAAATATTGTAAATTGCAATTATTTGTTAAAGTGTTGTAATTATTACCTTCCAAATAAATAAAGCCATGTGACTCAGCCAAGATTGCTGCAACTGAACCAAAGTAATGAATGTATCCAACAAAATAATGAACAATGTTCATCTTCACATCAGAAAAAACACTAACAAACATCGTTTCATGAAATCTATGCCAAGCTTGAACTGTTAAAAGCAGCAGAGCAATGATCGTAGATACAGCACTCACTACAAAAGGGAAAAATATGATTAGATTATAACTTGATTACTTCCAAATTAGGGTTACATATTACTTGTTATTTCAATATTTAAAGAAAACAGCTTAATAAAATAAACATTACCTGATGCATTTCTGCCACTTGCTAACAAATCTAAACAAATGAATAGCCAAGGCTCAAGTTTTGCTCCTAAAATGTATACATTACAAACAACTATTGTGGCTAATGTTGTAAATATTGCAGCAAAAATATAAAAGTGACCAAACCATCTGAAAGCACAAAAGTGACATTAATTAACACATTCAAATTGATAATTTGTGAGACACAAAATTATTGCACATTACTTGCCTTTTTGGAACATCAATTGGTTTAATGAAAAATGAAGATGTTCCTTGATATGCACATTTACCATACCTAAAAGTTTGTACAATAAATGATGGCAAATGTTGCTCAACTGTATTAATTAATCCACCCACTATCACCATAAAAAAAGTCATCAAAATAAATCCCAGCTTTAATAAATTGAGATACATATTAGCAGCAGTGCGTTTATTTGAGACTAACAAGCAGTATACAGTTACTACTGGTTACTGATCTCCTTTCTCCGGAGAAAACGAGAAAGTCTAACCTCAATTTATACTTCGGGAAAGTAGGATACTTTTTTCCACTCCAGCACGGGTACGATGGATAATTTCTCATTACTTTGTGCATAATATCTCAGTAAAAAACGAATGTACACTACTCAAAACTCACTTTCAATTCCAATCCTTATCCACCAACACCGACATTTACTAAGCGGCCCAATGGACCCTATTATTATTTTATTTTTAAGAACGAGTTCTCAATATGTCCGGTCAAGGCTTCTTGGGTTGATGCATAATGCCAGTGTGATACAAGGAGATGCATCTCTTTTCATCGTGGGTTCATGTCTTGCTGGCTATAAAGGTATACTAGTACTCAGCCTATAACCATACACAATTACCCACCGAACTGCATTTAGTAGTTCAGATTTGATTGAAAGGGTGTCAGTTTTTTTAAAGTATCAATGAGGAATTGCCCAAAGGGACATTTTTTCAGGTACGTTCTTTACTTTTTCGCGTATTTCTAACTTACGTAGGAAAGAAAAAGTACTGTAAGGCTGCACAGGAAAGTGAAGAGTTTTCGTCAAAACTTTCAAATATTGGGGTCCTCATACAAAAAAAAGTTAATAAATATTGGTCCTGTGTGCAGTCATTTACTTCCTCTATAATATTTTTTTTTCTTTCTTCCCAGACTACACACGTAGAATTGAGAAAATTGTGTATATTCCAATTTATTTAACGTGGCGCCTCATGGCCACGAGCTGGAGGAAGAGGGGGACAGTCATCCAATCGGAAGCTTCATTTTGATTTAAATTTTTGGTTTGGAGCTACCGATTGGATGGCAATGTGCACCTCTCCTTCCAACTCGTGACCTTAGACGCCAAGTTAAATAAATCAAAGTGTAATGCTGCAGCGAATAAAGTAATATCCGTATAATAATATCCAATTTCTTTGAATAAAACTAGTGAAGCTAGTTTTATTCACCAACAGCACGTACTTTAGAACACCAACAGCACGTACTTTCTTGCGATATTGTTAATGACTATGATATATTATAATATGACAATTTCTGTCTTAGCTGTAACTAACATTTGAAAAATTCTTAAAGAAACGAAGTGCCAAAAATACATGAATTTTTTAAAATCCAAACGTTTAAATGAAAAAACGCTTTCTGCCATTGAATTCAGTGTACTCACGTTCTACATAAATGTACCAACGATGCGCGATGCGTATTTTAGCCGCAAATAAAATTATTAGTTTAATGTTAACACGAACCAACTGCGGCCGTCATTATCGCCTTGTTAACACTGCGGCGTTGCAACAATGACAGCTGATTCGTATGGGATACACATTTTGTAAATCAGCATTCTTGATATTGCTAGCAACACAATGAAAATGGATAGAAAAATATAATAATTAAATATAATATTGTTATATTCATTAAAACTACCCGTTTTTACTCAATTACCCGCCATTCCTACATCTTATTATCAAAGCGAAATGATGTATTCGTTTTAACACAATTAAAAGACGCAATTAAAATCGATTTATTTATTTACGTTAAAAACTGTGTAACGTTCTATGGGGAACCGGGAGCGGTAGCTCAGTGCATCAACTGATGTCACTGCAGCGCCTCTGACCGGGTTCGAGTCCTGACGGCGGCAGGATTTTCGACACTAGCTTTTCAGCTAGGTCGAATTCAGTCGCTGTCTGGAGGAGAATTCTAGCGGCCGGCTGCTCTGATCGGTAGTTTTCCATGGTTTCTCCGACCAACACCAGGCGAATGCCGGAGCAGTACCCTAACAAACGGACCGCGCGCAATCTGTCCTTCCTCTTCCTTGTCCTACCCTCTCCCCTTACACACTTACACTAACATGCCCTACACTACCACATATTCCGGGAGACCGGTCGGGAGCTTAGAGCTTGTCCCGGCTGGGGCGGTGGCCCGCTGGTGGGAGAGACCTGGTTAGGGGGAAACCCCACTAGCTGACGGTAGGTTGGCACCAGACCTCGCCATCCAGCGGGGGAAGATCACCATCTCCCGAGAAAAAAACATGCACTACACTAACGGGAATAATGACCAAAGCAGTTGACGCGACCTGAAACACGAAAAAAAATCAATCAATTATTGTATGCCGGATCTCGCCATCCAGCGGGGAAAGATCACCACCAGCTCTCGAGAAAAAACATGCAGTACACTAACGGGACTAATGACCGAAGCAGTTGACGCGCCCGGAAACACGAAAAAATCAATCAATTCTATGGGGAGAAGTGCATTCTGTGCACGTTTTCAAAATTCTGTGATCCCTACCCTAAGTCATATACTAATTGAATTTTGAATACAGAAAAAATGAGCGTTTTTTGCAAGGATTGTTCATAAAAGTATTAGCTCTGATGTAATAAAATCTATTTTCAAGGGCAAATCAGCAATAAATTTGGACTCTTATCCCTCATCATGTCCTTCGTCAATGAATACTTCCTGCCACCATTCAGTTTTACGATATATGAGAATAAAATTTAATCAAAATTGTGTGCCTTTTAAGAAAAAAAATGGTCTTAAAATAATAAAAAAGCGGGATATTTTGATTTTTGAGGGTACTTTATATTAAGTCTCAAAAACATTTTCAAAATTTTTTCAAAAAATCTTCAAAATTTTTTATGAAACTTTGCCCTTAGCTAAGGGACGCTTAAAAGAATTGTGTAGATCTCATGTTCGTTGAAATCCCGGATTTATCGAAAATTGCAAAAATGCAAAATTGCAGTTTTTGGGCGTCGTCCTACTGCAAGTCGCGATTCCTCTCTCACTTATAATTTTACAAAATTATTTAAAAATCCAATTATTTATTTTCGCCTACCCCGGCTTAACTCAATATTTATTTCTATTATTCACAGTTTATTCTTATTCCCATCGAGTTTCAAAGTGGAATTGTTCATCGGTCTAAGAAAAATGTAGATTATGTAAGTTGAAAGGCTTGCCCATACGGGATTCCAAGTTATGAAAATTTATATAGGATTTTTTTCTTATCTAAATTTCAACTACTTGAATGAAAAACCTGTCCATTGTTCCGAAATATTGTAATTTTACTTTAATAAATTCACTTTATCCAATCTCGCAGCAGCATTGTTGCCGCTACGAATAAACACAAATATCAAAATACAATAAAAATTATGACTTTAATACAATATTTACCACGTATTCACACAATTCATCATTCCCCGATATCAGTGCTTTTTCATGACCATTCTACCTCCGATTTTCTCTTATGAATACTCCTTTTATCTTAATGTAACACAACTTGGTCTTCCTACATGGATTATTTACATGTTATACACTTTTCTTTTAGTTGCAGTTTTCGCCGACGAAACACGTGGTAAGCTCCTTCCCGCATCCATTAACTCCACACCATCTTGATGCTTCAATGCGTTCCAATTTATAATTTAAATCTGATTTTCTAAACAATAAGTAAAAAAAAATTAAAATTCTGCCTCATTCACTCAGCTCGGTTCGCGTACGCGTACTTTATTACACCTTCCGATCCTCTTTCCATTAGTTCAACTCCACGAATTATTCCGCAAATGAACTGCGCTGACTGCTCCACGACCGAACTCTTACCATTTCCAAGTACGTTGTCCTACGCAAATCATAATGCCCACCTTTCAAGTATCTCCTCCTGACCGACAGATACTAAATTACGTATCTCTTGTAAACTACTGCGCATAATCTTCAATTGTCGAGCACACACGCTTCTTACCATTGGCTGTCACTTCGTATACTTATTATGTTAGTTATTCTTTGATATTTGCATTATATTTTCCCTTTGCCCTCGTACGGCATGTCTAAGATGACACCTTGATTTGATTTCCCAGCTCGTGTGCCTGCAGGAAGCGTGTTGACCTAGTCGAAGGGCATCTCTGGGATAACATAAGAAAACGGCGCGTTGGCTCTGAGGGTTTGCGCACTTCGCACTTCCGTCAGCTCGGTCGTAGTTTCGCGGTCTCACGAGCGGACGCGGGACATTTTATTCAATGGGCATTATATTTTAAACAATATTGAACTCGTTCGTTATTATTTTTGCTATAACTTCATAATGAACTAAATATTCAAATAATATTTTTTAAATACAATATTTTTTCTTTAATTTTGAAAATCACATTTAAATTGCCTTACTTTAGTAGTTAAAGTTATTGATTGTATAATTTCGCAAATAAACAACCCATTGCAATGCAAGAAAACAATTGTTTTAATTTTAACTCAAAGAATGTTAACAGAAATAACTTTTACATTTTCTGTATATTTACGTCCTTCAAACTATCCATTTTGCTTTTAGTTGCAGACCTTAATAGAAGTACCATACTGTAGTGACAAACAAGAAACATACTATAAGAAAACTACAAGAATGAGTACGGAAAACCATTTTCGATCAGATGGCGGTCGTATATGTTTCGATAGACCAACAATTTTCGATTCTTGATGCTGTCTCATTGTTGGATGGAAATCATCAAGAAATATGAACGAAAAGCAGCTGTCATCTCTTAGATGCCCTCCGACTGGATCAGGGAATGGACGCTGGTATCTGAAAGATGCCCTCCGACCTGAAGGGCGAGCCATCTTTCTGAAAACTCCGAGCTGAGAGTCGTCGACGCCAAGTCATCTTACAGATGCCTTCCGACGTCTGACGTGTATGTAGATCAAACGCTTCCGACCGCAACGGGTTATTGTTACATACGTATAAGCATTGAAATTTCTAACGTGTCTCAATATAAAACTTGTACACATTTTTCACTAGTTCTCATGACGGACTCCCTACTCTCGCCCCCTTTATTTATGTTTTATTTCTCGCGTGCTTCTTGACTATTTTTGTTCTTTTCGTGTATTTATTTTAATCCTTTGTGATCGTCCCCACATAAATCAGAATTACACTACAACTATAATTTTGAAGGTAGAGATTTTTTCCTTAATGAAATCTGTTCTTGAAAGATATCTTGAAATAAGGTATTGTTCAATTGTTCGAAAATATGAATAGTTTTTCATGTTAAATTCTTTTATTACTAGATCCCATAAAGTGCTCAAAAAGAAAAAAAAATACAAAATTTTGTACTATTTTAGTCGACTAGCGTACCCGTGTGAGAACACTGCATGTTAAACCCCACCTTCTTTCTTATTTTTCCATTTCCATATTAAGCCTGTAATATATCTTTTTCTTGAAGACCTTATCATCCGCTACTTGTTCTATATATCTCCTTGTAATTGTTAACAATACAATACACTCTTGTCAATGCAAATTATTCTTATTTAACGTTATTATCGAGCAGAGAGATACACCTAAGTAATTCATTCGCGTAGAATATTAAGTAATTAGTTTAATTCCACATACAGTTGCATATTCTACGGTCTCTGAACAGGTGGGGTAGAATCGAGAAGCGTCGAACCAGCAAAAATGTAATAGAATGTTCAAGAAGATACTATCCTGTAGAATAGAGGCCTTTGGCCTCACAATTTTAGTTTTAAGGCCCCAAAACGCTTCGTTTACGAGTTATTCAACGATATAGATTTAAAACTCCGGCTGAGTGTTGCGGGTTGCATTTGACTCTAATATTTAGCTGCTTTTTAAACAAATCCTTCATATTTTTAAAATCAAAGTGCAATTCATCACGTTTTCGAGAAATTATTTTTCTTTAGAGAACTCATTTGTACATATTGGTTGCGTATGAGAGCCGTTGATCATAAACATGCTTGTTTTCAGAGGTGAGCTTCATCTGAATAAACTGAGTGCTCAATTATTACTTTGTTTGTAGTTACATTTTTACATATATTTTTAAAAATGTCGCTGAATAATAGTTAATTAACGTCATTGTTGTTCACAGTTGTGGTGGAGACATTACACATCAGTACATCATCTGCAAGTTAGAATAAGGAAGTTTTAATTTGTTTAAAAATAATAATTTCATGGTTAGTTTAAGTTCGTGTTGGAAGGCCTCCCCTAACTCGCCGGTCGGGCGACACTGACGCTCTTGAACGCGCCCTGATTTCCGGGCCAAATCAAATTACGTGTAGACCCGGTATCCCTTAGGACCAACACACATTAGTTGTCTGTCTCTCTCTCTCTGCCTCTCTGTCTCGCTCATTCTCTCTTTATATATATATATATATATATATATATATATATATATATATATATATATATATATATATATATATATTTGTTAGGGTAGCCCTTATTATATAAGGATGGTCATTTTTTTCATTATTTTAAGCCATACTATTTCTTTCTTTCCTTTTACCATAATTTTGAAATATACAAATATTTCCCCATTGTATAAAGTTTAACACGGGCCTCATTGAGCTTGAAAAATGAAGATAAGAGGAAAAGAATGCTAACAATTAAGCATTTAAAAATATGTATTTACTCAAATTAAATGTATAATTTGGCTACAGTTTTCAAGTACAATTATTAAACAGGTGTGTGAAAAAATAGTTTTAATAATATATTTCCAAATATATTTTCTTTTAAGAGTAGCTTTCTTGCTGTCAGGGTATTATTTTATGTGGTCTTCCAACCACTGGTGTATAAATTGTTTTTACTCTTCATCCACTGTTAAGAGGCCTGCTAAAAATCCTGCATGAATTTCATCCCTCTTTCTGCTACATCATCAACATAAAGATTCCGGAACGTTTTTTGTGCTTTTAAATAAGAATCATCCAATTCGTTTATACATTTAAACATCTATGGGAAATGAAATCCTCTATTGTTTTTTCTGAAAACCAATACAACAGTGATATTTTAATATTATATCTAAATTTCTAATGACTTAATTTGCAAATGTTTATTAGAACATACTGTTAAACATTTTATAAATTATAAATTTGACAGTCTTATGAAATCAAAGAAAAATAATTAATGAAAGTATTATAAATAAATAAAAATTATGTCATTAATATTAAAATCTTATCTAAGAGGAGGGAACTTCATTAGGATGAATGATACATCTTTCAATGACAATACTTTCCCGTTTCAAATTTTCTATGATGCGTTTTTGGATGTAATACTAACATTTTTATCAAAAATTGTTAAAATACTTGTCTCTTCATTTAAATATCATAGATGATTAAAAATGTTTCCAGAAAAATTGACGAAATTCCCTTATTTATTTTTTCATATTTCTTCAAATATTTTAAAAACATTAAATCTTTAAATAGAGCTCTCACTGTTGACTTTTCCGTCCAAGCTTTAACATACTACACAATCAGAAGAAACAAACAACTATTTTTCCGACTGTTCTCTTCACACACTTTTAAATTCAATTGCTCTCTAAACAAAAACATTTTTAAGCAATAAATTGATTTTGCCATCCATCGAGAATGGTTCAATGCCCCTGGTGGCGTAATTTTGTTTGTTCAGTCCGAGTTCCTTCCAATAAAAAGTATACATAAATTAATGAGCTCTCGATAGTCGTGCTTCACTTTTTCATTTTTGAGTGGATTAAAAATATAATTGACATTACTCAGAATTTCGCTTACACCACAAATTTCGTTCAAGTATTTATACCTTATGTACATAATTTTCTCTTTTCGAATTATTCAATTTTTCTCTGAATAGTTTAAAGAAAACAACATCTGGACCACTATTCACTCGAAGTAACTCATGTTCGAAAACACTTCGTAGCACTAATTCATATATGTGGTAACGACATGGAAAATATATCATCTATCGTTCTGCAAACTGCTCTAGAAATGTCTTCGCACCGTTGAAACGACCACTGTTGGAACTGGTTTTGTCAGAACAAAGAATTTAAACCTTATCTTCTAATCCCCAATCTTTTAGAACATTCCAGGCAGCCGTTGCTTGATCCTTTCCGAAAAAAATGTCTAATTTAGGCACTCCAAGCAGCTATTCTTGACCGATATACAAAATAATGATAGCTATCCTTTCAGTTTTTAAATCTCCCACATGTAAAGCAGGTAGCAGTTTACAATCCCAATGAACAGATACATAACTAGCTAAGAAATGAGCTCATTTCTTTAAATAATTCTTTAATCTTAGTAGCCTTCTTCTTACGAAAATCTTCCTAAAATCTTTGGATCGTATTTCGATTGATTTTTAGTTTATCTCCTATAGCTATGTCCTATAAATATAAGACTCACCTGCGAGTTCGAGAAAAAAAAACGGCATTTCTCTGGCTAATGTGGCATTGATCGAGCACTGCCATCAATATTTCGTTTAAAAATTATTTCCTGCCAAGTTTTTTCAAAGTATCAACATTTATCATTCCTAAACTCATCTGTCCATTTAGGTTTTCTTCAAGAGAAGTCTGATTAATGTCTGATGAAGGTCCAGATTGATCATAAATATATTCAATACTTGACGAATATTCGGAAGAATCTACACAAATACCAGTAACATCAGAAGTAAATTGAGCCTTAGCCCGTCTGTTCTCACTTTCCCTAAATCTCAATAATGCCCTTTCTTCACGCTTTGGTAGCTTCATATCGACTCCCTCAATATATCCCTTTCACTCCGACTCTTTCTCTATGTAAGAATGTTTTATCTTCTTCAATTTTTATAATTTCTGAAGCATTCGATTGAGCAATATCAAATAAGTTATTTAAATTTGAAATAAACTTACGTTCATGTTCTTTATGCGTGGCGGACGAATGATCGCCACCTTTTTGAAGATTATGCCAGTGAAAGAACATTTTTACATTTTTTTCTACACAATAAGAAGTTGCTCTTGTAGGAATCCTGGCTTTCTCCCAAAAAATGAGGCCTTCTCACACTGCTAAATTTGCGTTTTCACGCAGGGGCAGTTTTACCTCACGTAAATTATAAAATAGCACAGATAGTACTTGCCGGTTTGATGGAACCTTACTTCCTGCAATTTAGTGACACTTACAATTAAATAAATGTTTCGATCGCCACGTCTCAAATTAGAAGCCCTCATTACACCCGCTGTTCTCTCGGACAGCGTCTAGACCTGACCGTCAACCTCGCAGGGCGGAGCGTAACGTGAGTGAGCAAGTTATGGCATACACCTGCGTTCTTCCCACTTCAGCGGCGATGAGGCACGGGTTCCCAACCTCTGATTTAGACAAATGAGGTCTTAAATTCTTCCTTGCAATAAAAGGAAAAAATGTGGGGGAGAGTGCGACCTGAAATTAAAACATCAAAAAATAAGAGAGGGAGAAGCTTATTAGTTGCGTAATGGTTGTCAGTTGAGGTACATTGTTGTGCAAACAGTTTGGACAGGTGGAATTACTATTTCTTATTTGAGTTCTATGTTTGTGGTTAAATATAATAAATATTATTGTATTGCCTCTAAGTATATTATCAATATCTTGCACACAATATGAGTTTTCCATTCATATTCAACAAAAAAATTGTTTGTTGTAGAGATAAGATGATATTGTATTAGATTATTATATAAATATTGTTATAAAATACAAGTATTTCAATGTAAAAATATGTATAGATAGGGAATGTACAGCAGAAGTACCTATTTCAAGAAAAAACTTGGAAACTTAAATATCTAATGTCTCTTACCGTTCAACATAGCTAATAATATTGACTTACTGACTTTTTTAAAGTTTTATGCCATTTTTATTCAAATATATAAAAGTATTGAGCAAAATATTTCTTTGCATTTTTTTCTTATTTATTGCAACCTTACTTGAGTTGTATTAACAAGAACAGAAAATAGAGAAAATGTATAAAAATGTGAGATCGTTTAGGTGATATTATGATTGAAGATATCCGTGTTAATTCTGTCAATGATTATATAATTATATTCCATTGAAGAGTTTTAAAATGGGGATATTTACGGCATCATGTATAAACTATTTACAAGACTGCCACCATTTTTAGTTATGCATGAGCAGTAGGCCCTTCATTTAATACAATAGTTGAATAACAATTTTTTAGCTCTTGAATGATTTGTGAAACAATTTTTCATGCCCATTAGTGCCCGTAAAATAACATGTTGACGAGCGTTAGCCTTCCATTGGGCGCTGAAAGAACCCCTTTCAGCCCAATGCGAAATCCGACTGGGAGCCGATGTCCCCCGCAAGCGAGCGTCCTCGGTCAATTGCTTATCAGAGAGGCGAGAGAGATTCTCGCGGTATCTTATCGAGCGTCGAAGCAACGCGCCCAGCCCAGCGCAGCGGGGCCGCCGCACCGGACGCGGCATCCTCGCGAGCTATGCGGCAGGGACGGCAGCAGCCGACTGCGACGGAGCCGCCCGTCAGAGCGGCACTGACGGCGGTGCTGGTGGCGCTGTGTCTGGCGGCCTCAGCGGCACAGGACACGACGTCATCGCCCGCCTCTTCACCCGCCGACGATGCCAACTTCACCTCACCGTGCATATGCACTAAGGACATCTCGCTGAACTGTTCTTCCTTGTCGTTGACCCAACTTACGGAAGAATACAACACGTGTAAGTTGAGTGTTGTTGCACTCGACGTGTCCAACAACCTCTTGGAGTCAATCGACGGTCTAGAAGAATGGCATGAACTGGTACTGAATGCTTCGTTTAACAAGATTGGAGAAATCGACGCGAGCAATTTCCATCGCTACGTGGACGTAGTGGATGTGTCGTGGAACCAGATTTCGAAGTTGAACATTGAGAACGCGCAGACGCTGCGGCAGCTGAATGTCAGCCACAATCAACTCGTGCGTGTGGAGGCTCTGCCGTACCTCTGCGAACTTCAATGGCTGGACCTTTCTCACAATCTACTCGAGGAGATTCCAGATGGGCTGAGTGAATGCAAGGAACTGCAGATGTTGAATCTTTCGAATAATGCGTTACACACGTTTCCAGTCGGGGCTTTGGATTTTCTGACATCACAAGAGGTATGCATGATTTTATTTTTAGATTGCTTTGAAAACATCGGGTAAACTTGTTCGTAATTTTATTAGTTTCTTTAAAAAAATTTCAATCCTTATGTTTGATACGTCACACCTTCAAAAGTGGAAGAATCGTCTTAAAAAAAAAAAAACCGCTGGTACATGAATTGTTGATGCAATGGTTTGTTCAAAGTTATAATTTTATTTAATACGAATTTATTTGGCACTAATAGTGCTGAAAATATCTTATTTGAATTTTGTGAATGTTTTTGAAAAACAATTTAAAACGTTACAAGAATTTTCATTAGGTATCTGGATTTTGTGTTGTTAATATAAATGTGTTAATGTTTTAATCTGATCATTCAGTGCAATTCTTAGTAATCTACTTCATAATAATGGATTTCTCAGGATAACATATGGACAAACCTCGTGGTGGACCTTCGCGGCAACAACTTGAATTCAGATGACCCCACTCTTCTTGAATTCCTCTCAGAAATCAATGTGACAGCTAGTGAAGATGACTGCTCCTGTGCAAAATTGGCACAGGGTCCCGCTTCATTCACTCTTTGTGTGTCAGCTATGTGCATAGACGGAACGGAAATCTGGTCACTCGTGAACTCCACCAAAGCTGACACACTCCCTGACACACCGCGCATCGGATCCACAGATAACGAAACTGCTTGCGAAGAAAACTGCGAACAAATTTCAACCAGTGCTGATCCTACGGCGACGGACACTTCATCGACCATCAGCGAATCACCAACCTCTCCAGGTGATGAAACTTCGTCGACTACCTCTTTGCCGTCGATCACTGATGAAACATCGACGATCCCGTTGTCTGAGGCTAGTGATGAACTATCAACAACTCCGCCGACCGCTGGGCCAGCGTCGGCGCCGCCACTCCCTCCCATCGCCGCTCCGCCGGCGTCGCCTCCACCCCACGACCCAGGCAGCGCGCGTCGCGGCGGCGCTCCGGAGGGCACGCCACCCCCTCGGCCCCCGCCCCCGCCGCCGTCCCCCGTGCCCGGGCCCGAGCCGGCGACGCCCGCCCCCGGGCGCGACGAGCGGCGCCGGCGCCGCCTGTACGTGACGCTGGGGCTGACGCTGGTGGTGCTGGCGGCGGCGGGCGCGGGCGCCGCGGCGCTCTACACCATCTACAAGCGCCGGCGCCGCCAGCTGCTGGAGGAGCAGTCGCAGCGCGTCGCCATGATGCCGCTCGTCGCGTCCGGCACCCCGCGCTCCCTGCGCGCCGCCGACGACGACTTCGTGCCGTGACGCGCGCCCGCGCACGCCCACCATGTACCGCTTGCGTTCCTCACTCGTGTTGATGCATGCCGCCTCAATCAACATCTCGAGCTCTCGGCGTTGTGATTTCGTTTCTCACAAGAAAGCAAATTTAGTGGAAATTGTTTCATGTTGTCATTCTGGATGTGTTTTCGTACACGTATTTGGAAGTTATTAATTTATTTATTGAACTGTGTATTTATTAGTTGGTGAAAATGTATTGTGCATTCCGTCTACCCAAGTGAATTAAAACGAATGGATTCAAAAAAACATATTAATTCAATAAGATAAATTGTCATTAGCGCTCTATTGGTGGGTTAGTGAAGCTACCTTCTCTTACTATTGTAAAAATCTCAACCATGATTGACGTCAGTTTGCTCTTCTGTGTCCCTAGACAAATGCAACTAAACAGTTTATTTCAGTGTCTTAGATGGTTTTCTATACATAACTTTAATACATTATTGTTTCATTCACGTTTCTTTGTTCTGTTATTGCAACGATTATATTTTATCCATAATTTCAGTGTGAATCATTATTAATTACAAGAGTTTGCTGACATTAAGTATTATTAAAGTCAACGACGACTTAATAAGTCAGGATATCAAATTTGATTGCACTTGAAAACTGAATTGAATATTTGCCTGGTAACTGTCATAAGGTCTTAAATTCCTCTTTGCAATTGCTCCTGTTTGCTGTATTGGTTTGATATTTAAAAGATTGCTCGCCAAAGTTCCTCAGAAGATCCATTGTGTTGGAGAATAGCTTTATTGTAATCTATACTAAATTATTTCGTATAAATGTTTAATGAAAACATTTTCTTGCAAAATTATTAATATCCCTGTCGTAATAACATACGAAAAAATTATTCAAATTCAATATTCTAACATACCACGAAAATAGTCACATTAAGAGTGTCATACACTAAGAATTTGAAATCAGAAATCTTCCGTCTCACAGTTATGATTTAATATTGTTTCTCAAATGGATCTAAACTTTCTTTAACATTCAGTGCGTGGTATCAGTTTGTCCAATTAAAAGTATGAGAGAAGCTGATAAGAGAGTGAATCTACACTAAATCACGCTAAGGTGTTCAGCTTCAACTTTCACATTCACATCAAGATAGTTATATAGTTTTTATTTTTTTTATTTTTCAACTTCCTACACTTTCAATTACGCAAATGAATGTTGTCTTATAGAATATGTGGTCTGTGACTACAAAACCAAACTTCCTAGAAAACCTTTCTACACTTGCGTAAACACATTATAAAATTATCATAAATTAGTATATCTAATCTCAGAACGTAAAGGCCAGGAGGATACAGTCCCATTGAGGTTGATTCCTATTGGCTGGCATGTTTTCAGAGAGAGCGTAGCAACACTATCCTTTCTCGATTAACCGTGACGGAAAATCTATGAAGATAGGTAGCATATGTTCAGTGAAGTGTCAGCCCGAGAGCATTTGAATTCACAAGGATGGCTGTTGTCTATGTATAATCTTGGCGTCACAAGAATCTTATTCATGTAGTAAATTGTTTAGAGACCATTAATTTATATCATGGACCATAAATTCATTTTCGTCGATATTTTTTATATTCTCTTAAGTGCTTCGTGTCTACGTCATTGTGCTGTGTAAGGCAGTGTAATACGTGGAGTTTCTGGAGATTATTTATCTTTTCTATATTTGATCGTAACTTCTCATACGAAGGAGATTCACGTTTTTCTGTGATAAGATAAAGTACGCAAGCAAGATATTTGTGTTTGATCTTCCGTACGATATTTTGAAACATGATTAGATATCTAAAATTGTCATTCTTGACTAATTCGTGGTTATGTCTTTCTGTATGTCTGCCGTCAACGAATACTTATAGAGTATATCTCAGGAGAAACATTATTAATTGTTAATTAACTGTTAAGTTCCTTCTTTATTGGACCTGGCCAACAGTGAATTTTGAAGAGTGATAGTATATTTAGGTATATACCATGACAAAATAACAGTTTCTATCATAAAGGGTGTGTCAGAAGATCTAACGTAGTTGGTTAATTAGTTTCGAAAAGAAGAAAAGTCGAATTTTTGGTTCCTTTATAAAAAATACAGATTGTTGAAGGTATTACAAAAATTGTAGGTTTGCATTGTAAAATCGCACACTACATCTAAGGCGATAGAAAGCAGAATAAATCAAAGCATGTAAAATTGGTTAAGTGATTAAATCATAATTAGTATTCGTTTAATGGAATAATGAAAATTGATTTCGAAAAGCTTTGCATTATTACTAGAGACCTGACAATTTAATTCCATCCGTAGCAAAAATATCAGTTAGTTTCTCTCATAAAAGAAGAATTGAATTTTTTTACAAGATTGGGCCATTTCCACATAAAATACAGCATGTTCTATCATAACATGCTGCGGGGAGAATTGTTACTTAAGCAATTCCATTTGTCTCGTTATAATTAAAAGGTTAACTTCTAGAAAATGAAGATATCTGTATAATTTATTCACTCAATTGTACAAACAATGCAAAAATGTCCCAATACTTTTGAAGACGAATCGTAGAGAAGAAATATATTTAGAAACAGGTAATGATTTGCCCAGGTTTCATTGCACCTACTTACATAAAATGTCCCGTAATTCAATAGTAAACAATCGTACACGTTCTTGTCGTTATGTGAAGCCATTTGGAGCATTAATTTCCAGTTTAAAATTTTTTGTTTACGAGTAAACTCGGTTTCTTTGGTGCTTCCTGATACTAAATTAAAATTATCCCAGCACCGCACCAGGACTCGCGATAAAGTTGTACTGCATTGAGTAGTAGATGAGAGGGAAGAGATCTCCGGGAATGAAGGGTTCTGGAAGGTTGGAGTGTAAGTGTTTCAATTTCTGATGAAATAATTATTTAAAAAATACCCATTATACATTTTTATACTTCTGGATCACGCTGAAGAAATCATTGAGAAGTGAGCAATTTCGCGATAAAATTTTCACAGCCACGAAAAATAAATTATGGATACTGATAATTAAATGTAATGAGGAAATTCCAAAATTATATGATGGAAAGATACTTTTTTAAAAAATATATGTATTGGGAATTGCTGTAAACATTGCCCATTGAACGTATGTTATAAACATTTCCTATTGCACGTGTGCCATAAACATTGCCCATTTTGATTCACATTTCTTTGTCTACTTCTAAAGATTGTGTTCAGACACAAATAAATTCGGACCACCACTTTTTAGATTTCTGCAAATTCGCTAAGAATCTGATTCTCTAATCTCCACAGCTGATAGGTAAACATCTTTATCTAGATGGGATTGATCCCGCAAGCAGCGTCTCTGTTACCGATTAGCGATCTCGATCGTCCAGGCCATATCAAAAGGCACATAATAATGACTTAAACAATAATTTTCCTTCATGGGTGATGCCATTGATCTGGTACGGCTATAGGCCATGTTCGACCTCCCTGCAGGAATACCGGGATCATACAGTAGGTTTTTTTTATTTTACGTAAAAAACAATTGAAAACTGTGTGTGACGTGCTACGCGGGGAGGTAAATTCTGCGCACATTTTCATAATTCTGTGATCCCAACCGTAAGCCATAAACTACTTAAATTTTGAATACATAAAGAAATGAGCGTTTTTTTCAGGATTAATATATATAAAATATATGTTCCGATGTAATAAAATCTATTTTCAAGGGTAAATTAACTATAAATGTGGGCTCATCCCTTTGAAATAAATTTGGGTAAACATGTTCATCGATCGAAATCGAATCAATGAAGTAAGCTACAATTTAGTTTCATTTATAAAAGAGGATTACTTCAGTTTTGAAATTTATTTGTAGAATATTTCTCCCTCCGAAATTAGCTCGGAAAAACACGAGATATGTATGTAAAGACGTACATCTTCTTCTTCTTCTTCCATTAGCACTTCAACCCTGTGTGGGTCTTGGCTTTCACAACTAAGCCGTTCCACGGTTTTCTGTCATTCACTATCACTCTCCACTCTCTCTTGTGTAGCACCCGAAGATCTTGACACACGTCGTCCATCCACCGAGTTCTTAGTCTTCCTTTCTTGCGCCCACCTGTTGCCATTCATGAGATGATCTTCTTTGGAGGTCTATCCATCTGCATCCTCTGAATGTGACCCAGCCATTTGATTCTTTGAGCATTAATATATCTTATTATATCTTTCCCTTTTATTAATTTTCTAATTATTGATTTGTTCTTATTCTCCAGGTGTCAGCATTTACTTGAATTGGCCTGTATATTTTACGTAATATTTGTCTTTCAAATATTCTCAGTTGGTTTGTATCTTTGCCGTTGAGTGTCCATGTTTCTGCTGCAAATGTAAAAACTGGTCTTATTAGAGTTTTATATATCCTAATTTTTATATCTCTTGTCAGTAGTTTTAATTTTAATAGATTTTGATTTGCATAGTACGCTTTCTGACCTTTTCTTAATCTTTCATTTATTTCAGCTTGTATTATATTCTTCTCATTCAGGATAGCTCCCAAATAGTTAAAGTTCTCCATCTTTTGGAAATTGTATTTGTTTATTTGCAATTCTTTAATGCTAGGTGATTGTTTTCTCGTTAGATGCATAGTGGTTAGGCGGAAGAGCAGGCACTATGGCCTGAACCTCACCATTAATAAAATCATTATTATTATTATTATTATTATTATTATTATTATTATTATTATTATTATTATTATCATGTCCTTTGTGAAAGAATAAAACTTCCTGACGCGACAACATGGAGAACGATAATTTGAATAACTATATTTCCCACTGAATTCTAGAAGACATGCACAGAAAATGAAGTCACATTTATGTTCAGAAGCAAAACAAGGGACCATCTCAGCATTTACTCAAAGAATAGGGAAACTGGACGAAAAACCTAATCGAGGTGCGAGTCATTGACCCATAGTCTCTGGTACAAAACTTAATTACAGGTTGTTTACAACTATACAGTCCAAATGGTAAATAATACATTAAATATCACTGTTAAAATTAATGTTACTTTTTACTTGTGATGCTCAGTACAGACATTAATTGTATAGAAACAGTGATGCAGCAGAAATGTCTGGGAGATATAAGATGTATTTCTTCAGAATATTTTGCCATATCTTAGGAGGCAATGAACATTCGCGAAATATACACAAAGAGCAGTATGAACTCTGACAGAAGTTGAAAGAATTCTGAACGCGTAGCATAATGAACTTAATTTTGTGTTCAATTCATTTAAATGGACATTCAATTTGAGGTGTAACTGAATAGAGAGACATAAAAAGTTTGTTACCTTAATATCAATCAATGGCACACGGTTCATTTTCAATTGGGTACAGAATTATTTATTTGATATGTAACACTGCATTAAATACATTTTATTCGTTTACTATTAATTAATTTTTACGGAACTAATTTGAAACATCTGATATTGTACTATTTACGTTTTCTTTATTGCAGATTGCAAGATTATTCGTATCATTCGCAATGAGAACTGTTCTTCCGTTTGGAATCGCCGAGGGCATATCGTTTACGTATAATAGGAAGAAAATAGGGCCTAAAATAGATCCTTGCGGAACTCCACGTGCAATTGACAGAGTCGGAAAGGTGTGTACATAATGTTCCATCATTCCAGTAAGGATTTCTACTCTGAGATCGTTGTTTTAGGTACAAACATAACCAATCTAGAGCATTACCACGGATTCCATATGAAGATAATTTTGAAAAAAATATTATGATCAGTTCGTCAAATGTTTTTGAAAGATCTAAAAATAATCCAATAGGTGCTTCGTTTTGGTCCAATGATGAGGCGACATCTTTAAGATAAGAAAATAACGCTGTTTCCAGAGATTAACTAAATCCATGTTAGCAATGTGAAAGCGCGTCGTGTTTACTGAAAAATGTTTTCATTCGTACGTAAAAACTGGCAAACGAGAAGTTGGCCGATAATTTTGAATTTCATTTTGTTACCTTTTTGGAAGAGCGGCTTAATCTTAGCTGTTTTGAAAATATCCGGAAATGTTCCGGTGCGTAAAGATGAATTAAATATGAGTTAACGAGTGTATAATGGCAGGCAACAAGTCTTTAACAAACAATCCGAAAGTTCATCTAAACCGGCCCAATATTTATTTTTTAGTTAACCGATTATTTTGAGAATTTTATATGAAGTTTCGAAAACGAACATTGTGTCTAAAATGTTTGTCTACAACGTCTAATATTGAATTTTGTGCCTGAAGATCCGTTGTGGGATCGGCAGCAATTCTCGAAAAGTATTGGTTAAAGAGACTAGCCCCTGTTGCCTGATAGTTCACATCTCTGTCGTTATATTTTACATATCCACTTCGGCTAGGTAAAGTCTAACATGTCATTATAATCAGTTTCGTATCAAAGTACTTTACTGCGCTAGTGTGGTAATGTTTGGTAAATACGAGTAGTTTGAACTTCTTCATGTTGTATCCTACTCTTTTCCCCTTTAAAAACGCTAATAACTGACTAAACGTACTGATATTAATGTTTTCTTGACTGTTCGGTATATAATACCGGTAGCGCAGCATCGCGACCAATATTATATACTAACTTACTGTCCTGAGGAAGCCTGCGAAACGTCGGCGTCTCAGTTAACGACGCGGCGTCACCCGGACAACCAAGAAGACATGAACTTTAGCCGCGGAAGCCTACGTTTACATTTGATATCAATATTGTTATTAAGTGATATTATACTCTTTACCATAGAGTATTGAGACCAAAGATACTTGGTTTCTCCTTCTCTGACTTGCCATACCAATCTTTTTCCACACCAATCTTTAAAAATTTAATACTCACGCTCATATTTCTTTCTTGGTTTGTTGGGTAACAATGTTTCTAAAGCAGCATTTACTGCTATTTATGTTTCCAAATCAGAGCTATATTCACTCAAGTCGAAAATTATATTCCAAGTGTGTTTCAATTGTTCTGCTTGTTGAGAACATTGTCGCCACTTATGAGAGAAAAAATGTGAATACTAATCGAAGGCGAAGAACGAAATTTCACATAAAATCTGACAAATTTTAACAAAGTGGGTACAACGTTGTATGATATTCGTGCAAACGGCCTAACTCGGTCTAATGGTCTCATTTGACAAGTTTTCAATCTCGTATTGTAATCAGATGCTTTACGACACTTATGTCGTAAATAACTAAAAACGTTTTGTAGCTGATTTGGTCGTATTTTGTATTATATTCCACATTGTTTTTGTTTTGTTATTGGAGTTCAAAATATCCTGATCGTGTTTCATGATTTTATCCTGCCTTATTAATTTTCTTAACAATCATTTGCGTGTTTTAAAGTAGGAGAGAAAATTTTGAGATACGTTATGATACTTAGAAATGAACGCTCACAGCATCGTTTTGATTTTGAGACTGATCGTCTCATTCTTTTTTTTTTAATTTGTTGCGTCTACACCTTGACGTAACGCGTCTCCAAGCCCCTTAAGGGGCGTTGAGCGCTTTGCACTTCTCGGAGTAATCCTCCATTAACGTGCTTTTACTTTTTAATATTAGTCAAGTCTTGTCACGTCGCAGTCAGTCAGTGCCTTTTATCCCTTCGGCCAGGGGCTCGACGGCGTTAGATTCCGGGGTTCCTGGCCGGTCACCCAACCACGAACCCGCGAGTCTCGAATGCGCTTAACCTTCGTGACTTCACGGAGCGTAGTAAACGCATTCGGCTAGCGCCGCCGGCATATTGCTGATGAAGGACACAATCTCAAATTTCCTTCAAGGTAATCCTATTCTCCTCGTTGCCATCAGAATAATAGCTAAGAATATTAGTAGACAAGCTTTTGTATTCATTTCAGTCTTCTTACTTTGTGGTTTAGGATAGCCCGGAAGTTTTCTTTGTGTGTTTTTTTTTTCGTTTAAAGAGAAGACATTTAACTAAAGATAAACGTCACTGTTTTTAGTATATTCGGTTACATTTAAGCAGAACAGTCTCACCCGCAATGTAGAGACTTCCCTCATCAGAAGTATTGTGCAATATCCTAGTGTTGAGAACTTGGTCTCGATCTATTGTAGTTGCAACGACGGCTCCTAAAACTGAGTAAATAGCTTTCAAGTCACCTACTTACTTTGAGTGCGAAATGAGACCCAGATAGTGCCCTTTTTCGTTGCCGACAAGCTCCGCTCTGCGCGAGAGTGGCCAGTCCCGCCGAATGTGTTTCATTCTTGCTTTGTATTTTGTAAATTAAATTTTCTCTGACATGTTGACCTGTTGTGAAGAATCTAATTAAATGGAACGAAATTCCGTTGTGTGTGCGCTCTCTTGGTGGAGCAGAACTTTAGATGAACTCTTTTCCGCGAGGTTCCATCGCGGGAACTTGCAAAGTTAGAATTAAAGTATTTTTTTATGAGAACGAATAAATATTGTATTGAAAAAGAGCTTTGTAATTCTAGACCATTTTATATTTGCAAGTCGTTTTTTGCTTTATTTGTGTTTTCTATAATAATAATAATAATAATAATAATAATAATAATAATAATAATAATAATAATAATAATAATAATAATAATAATAATAACAGAAATATAACAACAAGCCGGCCCCCGTGGCCAGGCGATTGCAGCAACCATCGTCTGCGCCGGAGGAAGCTGCAGGTTCGAGTCCCGCGTAGGCAAGGTCGTATTTTACTCTTTCTGATTTAACAATTTTACAAAAAAACCATTTAATAATAACAAGCGGTTTGGGGCGCACTAACTTTGATTGAGAGCAAAAATCATGAAATTGTTTTCAGCTGAAAACTCAAGCTTCTTTCTAAATGAATATTCTTAGGGTTTTAAAGTATAAAATTTGCAATTTTGCAAATGTCAGATATTTCCATGAAAACCTGAACTATTCTAATAAATGCACATTCTTCTATTCGAGAACAAAATTTCTCCAATGTTTTCTCCCATTTTCCAGAAAATATTGAAAATGTCATAGGGACTTCATGGAAGGTACACACAAAATTAAAATTTATTACGGCACAACTAGATCTCACTCCTGACGTATTTAGTAAGTTTCAGCTCAAAAAAGTCTAATCTAACAGAGTTACGCGTGACTTATCCATCCACGTATACAAATTGATTTTACCGGGAGCGGTAGCTCAGTGTATCAACTGATGTCACTGCAGCGCCTCTGACCAGGAGGTCCTAGGTTCGAGTTCTGACGGCGGCAGGATTTTCGACACTAGCGTTCCAGCTATGTCGAATTCAGCCGCTGTCTGGAGGAGAATTCTAGCGGCCGGCTGCTCTGATCGGTAGTTTTCCGTGGTTTCTCCGATCAACACCAGATGAATGCCGGAACAGTACCTACCAAACGGGCCACGGACCGCGCGCGATCTTTCATTCCTCTTCCTTGACCTATCCTCTCCCCTTACACACACACACACACACTTACACTAACATGCACTACACTACCACATATTCCGTGAGACCGGTCGGGTGCTTAGAGCTTGTCTCGGTTGGGGCGGTGCCCCGTTGGTGGGAGAGTCCTGATTAGGGGGAAACCTCCCTAGCCGACGGTGGGTCGGCGGCGCCGGATCTCGCCATCCAGCGGGGGAAGATCACAGTCATCTCCCGAGAGAAAAAACATGCACTACACTAACGGGACTATTGACCGAAGTAGTTGACGTGCCCGGAAACACAAAAAATCAAACAAATTGATTTTCGGGTACAAAATTGTGTTTCCTTTGTACCTACACCAATGTTAATTATATTTGAAACAGCACTATGTGGACATAATCCTGACGTGTGTGTGAAGTTACAGCTGAAAAAATTCCTAAACACGAATTTTACGACCGATATTCGAGATTATATTGTTTAGGGGATTCCAGTGCTTTTCCTCTTTGTACGATAGAGAATATAGTATATAGGACTTCACTTCCTCCCATGTCAGGAGACCTATCACGAACTTCCAGCTTGTTGCGGCTGGCGCGGTGCCCCGCTGGCGAATGTACTTGGGATACTCTCATGTAAACGTCCGATTGGTCGACACCAATAGGACCACCATCTCATGTGCTAGCAGGGGAGAAACACCACTCCCACTAGTCTATAGTGTTTACGTCAATTATCTGACTAATGACCAGGGCTTGAATTCTGATGCCCTAAAATTTCTTTGAAAATTACTTATATAAAATGACTTAAAATAAGAGGAAAAGTACTTATTTTTTTTTAAATACTCAAAAATTTGTATGAAAATGTTTATTTATTCAATGAATTTTACAATATTAATTAAAGTATTTACTTCAGGAGGTAATATAATCCTTAGCTCCGATCATCAAACTGTCAGTTTCGCAACATCGAGGAAGTGACCGAAGATCCATGTAATTTTGAGAATTCGAAAAACTACTAGAGTCCACTACAATAGTGAATTTTGTCATGAAGTGATGATACAATAAAAATTTTATGTTGGTGTATCATTAGAAATCCATGAAACATTGACTAACAAAAAGCATGTAAAGGAAACAAAACACGTACAAATTATACAATTTACACAAAGGCCCAAAAAATTATCTAAAAATTGAAAAATGACAAAGGACAAAAACATAACCTAATAACTAAACGTTTATTTAACGTATATGTCGTGATAAATACACATTTAGGGGCTAGCTAGTCTAAAATGCAGTCCTGGTTAGGGGGAAACCCCTCTAGCCGACGGTAGGTCGGCGCCGGATCTCGCCATCCAGTGGGGCGAAGATCACCATCTCCTGTAAAAAAAACATGCACTACACGAACGGGACTAATGAACGAAGCAGTTGACGCGCCCGGAAACACGAAAAAATCAATCTAAAATGCACCAATGAAAAGATCACTTGTCATCAGAATCCGAGCCCTGCTAATGACTGTAGTAGTTGACGAGCCTCAAAATGCAGTATAATCAATCCATAGTAGCGAGAATTGGATATTGTGTTAAAGGCAAGAATTATGGATAGTGTAAATGTTCCTGGATCAAATCTCAGTTTTAGTTCTTTTTAATTGGTTTTTGAAGTTCTTCGCGGTTTCCTGAGCTAATCAAAATGATATATTTGGCGGGGCTAAAACTTCCTTCCATGATAACGTGGTAAATAATTAATTCACGTAACATTCATAAATGAACTTTCATCCTAGGAATAATCCGGAACCATTGACTCATGAAACGTTATGTTCATTCATTACTTAGATCGTTGGTGAGAGAGATACCTTATAATAAATACGTATATAAAATGTGTTATACGGTTTCAATATATATTTAAGCTTAAGATCTTTTTGATCGCGTAGCGATCATCATCAAAGCTATCTTGCAGCGACTGGGCGGAAAACGAAGTTCGTTTACCGCCCGGACGCTGCTAGATAACTTTGATACCGGACAACACCTTTTATTTACTTAATTACTTAGTTATGTTAATTATCTTCAATAATCTCTACTGGTTTCTTACGAACCGTTTATACACGAAACAGACTATACCAGCATCTTTGGAAACCGGATTTACGAAATTCGCGCGATGTCTTGAATTGGCTTGGAGATACTTTGTGGTTTTGGCTCGAGGGCCGACACCTCGCGCGCGTGAATCGTCCTCACGCTTAGGTGTGCGCTGGCGCCATTTGTTCTCGATTTATCAGCACGTAACGAGCGGCGCGCGATTGTTTGTGGTCGCAGCCCGCGGTCGCGGGTTCGTTCCCCCGGAGGTCACGCCGCCGCCGCGGGCGCCGCCCGCAAATGTCAGGCCAAGCGGCCTCCGCCTCTTCTGGGTCACCTCTCACTGACTGCTTGTCTCTCGGCTCTTGGAGCCGTTGTCACCTGAGACACTACCGATAGTGTCTTGTGGACTTCTCTTATTCAAGTTTGCCATTTTTATTGCATCTTCATTTAGTTACTCACAACTGTAGATTTTAATCTTTCTCGTTTCAAAGAATCGGATCTAAGTAGTGCAATACATCCAAGTAAGATTGTGAGAAGGGAACCTTGTTAAATAACTAATACTACGCCTCCGCCTCTTCTGGGTCGCCTCTCACTGACTCCTTGTCTCTCGGCTCTTGGAGCCGTTGTCACCCGAGACACTTGTGGACTTCTCTTATTCAAGTTTGCCATTTTTATTGCATCTTCATTTAGTTACATGCTACTGTAGATTTAAATCTTTCTGGTTTCATAGAATCGGGTCTAAGTAGTGAAATACATCCAAGTAAGATTGTGAGAAGGAAACCTTGTTAAATAACTAATACTACGCCTCCGCCTCTTCTGGGTCGCCTCTCACTGACTCCTTGTCTCTCGGCTCTTGGAGCCGTTGTCACCCGAGACACTTGTGGACTTCTCTTATTCAAGTTTGCCATTTTTATTGCATCTTCATTTAGTTACTCGCTACTGTAGATTTAAATCTTTCTCATTTCATAGAATCGGGTATAAGTAGTGAAATACGTCCAAGTAAGATTGTGAGAAGGGGACCTTGTTAAATAACTAATACTACGCCTCCGCCTCTTCTGGGTCGCCTCTCACTGACTCCTTGTCTCTCGGCTCTTGGAGCAGTTGTCACCTGAGACACTACCGATAATGCCTTATGGTCTTCTCTTATTCAAGTTTGCTATTTTTATTGCATCTTCATTTAGTTACTCACTACTGTAGATTTTAATCTTTCTCGTTTCAAAGAATCGGATCTAAGTAGTGCAATACATCCAAGTAAGATTGTGAGAAGGGAACCTTTTTAAATAACTAATACTACGCCTCCGCCTCTTCTGGGTCGCCTCTCACTGACTCCTTGTCTCTCGGCTCTTGGAGCCGTTGTCACCTGAGACACTACCGATAATGTCTTGTGGACTTCTCTTATTCAAGTTTGCCATTTTTATTGCATCTTCATTTATTACTCTCTACTGTAGATTTAAATCTTTCTCGTTTCAAAGAATCGGATCTAAGTAGTGCAATACATCCAAGTAAGATTGTGAGAAGGGAACCTTGTTAAATAACTAATACTACGCCTCCGCCTCTTCTGGGTCGCCTCTCACTGACTGCTTGTCTCTCGGCTCTTGGAGCCGTTGTCACCCGAGACACTACCGGTAATGTCTTGTGGACTTCTCTTATTCAAGTTTGCTATTTTTATTGCATCTTCATTTAGTTACTCGCTACTGTAAATTTGAATCTTTCTCGTTTCAAAGAATCTGATGTAAGAAGTGAAATATATCCAAGTAAGATTGTGAGAAGGGAACCTTGTTAAATAACTAGTACTACGCTCGAAATAGTGATAAACATTGTGCATTCACGTTTTCTCCCTTTGTGTTCTGTCGCCAATACTAATAATAGGAGTACGAGTAATTCCTATGAACTGGAATTAATGTATTTAGAACACATCGCTGAGGCCATCTCTTTAACGACTTCGTCCTCGGATTTTAGAATAAAGATTATTTACTCACGTTGCACTATACATTACTAATGACTTGACGCAGTTTTAAGCAGCTGTTGGGACGAGTTTACTAGAGATGCAATGCGCTTAGGCGGATTTCTCCTGCCTTCTCTCTGAAAACTGAATTGAATAGTCCTGCATTTTGACTTAATAGTAGATAAGATTTGAACTGTTTTTTTTTGAAATCATGCGAATATTTTTGAAAACTTTCCTGTAATTTAGTTTTTCAGTAGTTTTTCTGCAATTTAATTTGTTAGCAATGTATGGATTTATGTCTATTTCATGTATCAACCGTCGAAAAAGCACTGAAAAAATTTCACTGAAATGTGTGTGAATCGTGTAGGCCAAAGGTATACCACATAATTTGACACGGGTCCTGTCTTCTCGTGTACAAATCAGATGACTTACAAAGCAAAAACCTATCCAGTCTTTCCATCAGTACTATATGCCTTCTCATTAGACCTGATGATTTTAAACGTAATTTTACATTATTCACATTTTTCTTTAAAGTAGTGAATTGAATCCTATTCACGTGAGATAAACATCTGAATGAATAGTATTTTTGAGTTGAAATAAAATCTCTTCTATATTTTTCTGTTACTTTTATGCTTCTTTACGTGAACGTTCTAACATGTTATTACTGAACCTTAACCTTCATAAATAACTTGATTTATATGTTTATCGTCAAATAGGAAATGTAAAATCGTGAAATAAAATTATCTTTACGCCAAGATCTCTATCGCTATGAGAGATCAGATGAAATAAACACGGAGACAATGCATAGCGGTGTAGAAATAACATTGGTGATATTATCAGTGCTACACAGTACAGTAGCACCGGAGGGGTCGAGAAAGAAATGCACCGTGTTTGTCCAGAAGGCGATGGTGCCTCGGTGCGGTGACGGCATCGGCTTCCGCGTTGAGCACAGCCGCCCCCGCCACCGCCGCCACCGCCGCCACCGCCGCCACCGCCGCCACCGCCACCACCGCCGCCACCACCGCCGCCACCACCGCCGCCACCGCCGCCGCCGCCGCCACCGTCACCGCCGCCGCCGCCCCCGCCCCCGTCCCCTTCCCCGCCGCCGCCGCCACCACCGCCGCCGCCGCCACCGCCGCCGCCACCGCCGCCGCCGCCGCCGCCGCCGCCACCGCCGCCGCCACCGCCACCGCCACCGCCGCCACCGCCGCTACCGCCGCAGCCCCCGCCGCCGCCCCCGCCGCCGCCACCGCCGCCGCCACCGCCACCGCCGCCGCCGCCACCGCCACCGCCGCCGCCGCCGCCGCCGCCGCCGCCGCCACCGCCACCGCCACCGCCACCGCCACCGCCACCGCCACCGCCCCCTGTGGCCGGTGTCCTGGCATCCTGTCCTCGGGGGGCGCTGGCCGAGGTCGTGCGGCAGCAGGATTCCTCGACACGATGAATGGCAGCCGAGAAGAAAGGAACGGATTCCAGCCGCCATTTAGGCCAAGAACAAACTCGACCATTTGAGATATGTGTGGGTGTATAGAAGGGTAAAAACTGCTAACCTTTCTCAAAATGGACTTGGAATCGTACGCGTTCTTGCGCAGCTGAAGGCTGGCTGTTCCGTTAGATGAACAAATTGAAATATTACACCTGTTAATATCTTTTGAAACAATGTAGGGCAAAGGGATCTGGCCTTCAATTTATTATTGTTTAACTGGTTATTTTCATTCCCTGTCATTTATGTGTAGCATCCGCAGAAAGAATGTTATTCAACAATGCATTGCTGAATTTTCTCATCTTGTTAGAACGCCTATAAAAGGAGAAAATTTCACTTTAGTATTTGTCGGAAGCTTCATTTGTAATGTAGTGGGACAAGACAATGGGAAATGCGATATTTCGAATTTCTTGTCTCCAGAAAAGCCGCGTTTTGAAGGATTAGTAAAATTTACAATAGCTAGAACAACGCATGACGTGATGCCCTGTCTGGTAGATTTACGCTTCTCGAAGATCAAACCCTAATCTATTCGCGTCGAATTTATGATAAGGAAAGATATTGTTTTCCATTATTACTCCTCCATAATTCATAACAAATCATTATCACATTTCTATCTAAACATTGTCTATAGCAGTTAAAGGCTAAAGTTTTGGCATCGTAGTAAACGATTACCAAATAATCATATCATCATTATCATCTCATTTCAATATTGACTGATGAACAACAGCCATTGTATTGCCTGCAACGCACTTCAACACATGATAAATAACTCAATTATATCATTAATCATTATTAACATATTTCAGTAAAAAGAAATATAGTAAATGAAACTGAACCTGCTATTTGCCAATAAGTTTGTTTCATTTTCTATTTTTATCGAATCGAATACAGCATACAGTATCTAGATTCTAATAAAAAGCTATCATTTATTTTTACTTTCTCACTACCGCTATCCCGGTAGAGAGAAGATTATGTAATGCTGCGCGAATAAAACGACAATTTTCGGCAGAAAAACTCTTTATTACAGGGACCTGGTAACGAAAAGGTGGATAATTTCTGATTCTAAATTTAGAAAAAAATCTCTAAAACGAGGTGTACCCAGAATATATTTTGTGGGTCGTTGATACCGATGGATTAATTTAATTAATTAATTTAATTAATTTAATTAATTTAATTAATTTAATTAATTTAATTAATTTAATTAATTAATACGTCTGTCTGTCTTTCTATCTGTGAACAACGCTAGCGGCTAAACCGTTCAGGCAATTTTCTCCAAAATTGATATTCTCCAATCGAACTAGCCGATGTTGCTGCGCTTTGAATTTGAAACCTATATTTTAATTGTGGGGGATACTTAACACGGAACCCCTAGGACATTTTTCAAATTAAAAAAAAACCCCATCGTTTTTTATTAAGTTTTGATGTTAGATAGTGTGAAGAACGTTTGAGAGAATGGCACAGGTATCATTTCCGTTGAAAACCCTGATTTTTTGAAAATTGAAAAAATATAAAAAAATTTTGGCGTCTTCTTACAACCACAGTTATGAAGGTACACTTTTTTATTAATAAAACGTGTTCATGAAAAACAGATCTTCAAAAAAACTCATTTTGAATTTTTTTTAAATTGAGTATTTTTTGTGGAATTTGGCCTCAAACAATAGTCGCCCGCTCCCAATTTACTGCGTTTACTGAACTTGAAATTAATCGTTATACTACACAATTGTTAAGTTAGAATTAGTATATTATTTCATATTTCATTTTTTTAAATTTATTTATTTTCAATCGCTCTGCAACTTCATGCAATTTCATTTTATTATTATTATTTATTATATTTATATTATATTAACATTACTTTATTTTAAATTGCGTCCTTTAATTGTGTTAAATGTGAATAGACTATTTCGCTTTGCTTAATAAAATGCGGGAATGAGTAATGCATGAACATAAAAACGAGTAATTTTGTTGAACATAAAAATGATATATATATAATTATTATATTTTTCTATCCATTTTAATTTTCTTGCTTACGGTATCAACAATGCTAATTGGCAAAATATATGTCCCATACGAATTAGCGGTCATTGTTCTTTGTTGTAACCCATTGTTTTAACTCCGCACTGATAACAGAAGACAATAACGACGGCTGCCTTTCGTTCGCGTTAATATAAACTAATAATTTTATGTACTTGGAATATATTACAATACTATAGTTTTTAATAATTACTATTTTTTGATTTTTTGCATTTGTCCACCAACGCAATCACTATCGTATTATTTATTAACTTTTAATTGTTTTACTTTATTGCATACTGCAATAAGAATATTTTCAGGCTAAACGACTCATCGGATATGTTCATGAATACACTGCAAACCTTATACAGTGAATTCAATGCTATAAATATATTTATATTTAAAGTTTTGAAAAAAAATCTATTGCTTGAAACTATTTAATTTTCACACCAAATGCTCTACGATTGCAAATGAGTTTTACAAAAAATGATGACTGGGATGTGTTAATTCAGAGAGAAATTGTTGTGTAAATAGTATTACCTAACCATTACTAAAGGCGAGAAAAAAACTGCTGTTTTAACAGCACTAGTTTTAAATCGAACATAGTTCTTGGGTATCTCAATTACCATGACGCATTCTCCTGAAGTGTATGAGGAGAATTGTAACTGTTTAATAATCTCGAGTTTTGATTCAACTCTGTGGTTATTTTCCAAATCATCAATGATCGTCGGCTTATATTTTCTTGAAAACTGAACTTAATTAATCATTATGTTTCATAAAAAATGTTCTGAGAAGACAATTTTACGTTAATATGTTGTAAAATTCCGCCGTGTACATTTGGAAAAATATTTCTACATGTTATAAAAGAAACGAATTCGTTGACTATGTATTCTTTAATTTTATTTTTACTTAGGGGCACTATGCTGCATGTTTTCACCGTTGATTGCAATGCATAAATGAAAGCGTGGGGAACGCACTTAAAAATGGGGCTATCGTATTCGCTCCGCGAGCGTCCCGCACGATCGCTACTGCGACATCTGTCGGGCAGTCAGCGAACTTAGTCAACTTGCGGAAAGGAAAGTGAATTTTCATCTAGGTAGAGGTGGTACGCGTATTAAAAGTATTTTCGGGGGCCAGATTTTGAGTTCGGATCTCTAGAATAAATATGAAATTATACAAAAATTAAAAATAGCGTAGTTTGAAATGAAAAAGGTGATTTCACCTTTGGCATGCGATGTGATTAAATTGTGTTGAAAATCCTTTTGAAGAAATTGAGTAAAATGACAAAAAAAAAAAAAAAAAGTGATGAAACATGGGAAAGCACGGGGGTTGTGCCTTCTCTCTAGGCTGGAAACATAGTTTAAAATAGTCCTTTGAAAATAACTACTGTGTGCCTAAACATAGGAATAAAAAATGAAATACTTAACGTTTAGAAGTAATTGAATACTTATATAAGATATAAAGATGCTCAAAACACGAGTAATGTTTGAAGTTAATTGGAAATTCATTGTTTATGCGTCATTCAGGAAGGCAATATACCACATTGCAGTTATTTTGAAAAAAAAATTGACTTTATTTTGAAAATGTCATTAATGAATAAACAAAAATTATATATCTTACGTGTTTAGAGTCAAGACATCGAAGACGTCATACATGTTAGAGAGATTTTTTTATTTAACATTTGTTTATTGTATGAATATTTTTTCATATTTTTTAAAAATCAATTTGTTCTGTGATCTTAAAAGATTAAAAAATGTAGTATTTGAACAGTATGTGAATAGGAACGAGAGTTTTGTAATCGAAAGCACTATTTGGAACATGCAGATTGCAGTTAGCAGTGCCTTAATGGAATGTGGAATTGTAAAGCACGATTCGTCCTTTACCTTGCATTTTGCCGTGTTGGTAACGGCCTTTCTTCCGACAAGAAGACTGAAGTCGTTAAGAAGGACGTTTCTGGGGATGTGTTTGGAAGAAATTCATGAAGAAGTAGTCTACTTAGTAGTCGATTTGCGCAAATGGATTGCTGGCTTGTCTCTAATGTTCTCTCCGTTACATAATACAAGTATCTTGTGAATGTTGATTGATTAATGCATCCGTGTCATTTAACGTGCTTTTGACTAAACAACGTTAGTTATTTACGTATTAAATGTTAGCTAAAAATTTCAAGAATAATTTATGAAAATAACGATTAATCGATTTACATTTACGTAGCTTACTGATTTTCTGATTTGTCAATGTCCTTAGTACAAAGAGTGGCTTCATTTCAGTTACAGTGTGCTTTTTATGTAATCTATTCCAAATATTTGAAATGCTCTCCTTGCAGGAAAGTAATTTTACAATAAAATGGCATTCTACCTGAATTTTTACTAACACTATTCAACAAATGTTTACTAAATATTTGAAAATCAATTCAAATGAGTCCTTTTACTGTTATATGATCATGAAGAAACGGATTATTGCCATGTTAAATTATTAGCATTAATATTTATATTAGGAGATGTGAAACAGTGACATTAATACAAACTTTACAGTTAGAAGATATTTTGCACAAATATTCCTTGTATTTAGTGGTAATCTTCATGACATACCATCATTATACGGACAAAAGTAGCTCTAAAGCATTTATTGAGATTTCAATTTGAGTTCTTCTTGACCTGGCGTTTGTGCTGTTATTTCTAGAGGATCTATCGATTGTCCAATAATGTCTTGTAATATGTCCGGACCCGATTTTCCTTCACACCTTTATTCTGTGGCAACACTGTAGTGAAATATCTCGCCCTCATCACTGATAGTGCAACAATTCCTTGGGAAGAAATCGAAGAGAATATGGAGAAAGTGAATATTCGGAGATATGTGACACCCAATCTTATGCTAGCACATGACTATCTCATATTCCGACACTTTTTAATCGGACACATGGTTATTTCTCGAACATCCTGAACAACTTCTCTTATAACTATTCCCGGCGCCTTATCGTTAGCATAAGGCACGTCTTGGAACTAATTGTCCTTGAAAAGCTTTCTAATGTATGGGTCAACAAATGCCTTCTTTCAACTTTGCAGAACTTAAACGAGATACTTTTTGTGGTGAATATTTAAAACTTTCGCTTTTTTTGGTTCATGCTCTTCCGAAAGTGTTTTATGACTCCTAGTTTTATGTGCAGTGGAGGGAGTATATTTGTTTTAGAATCAACTAATTTTTCTTTTTGTACATTTATTTTTCAAAGTTGAAGTGTTTGTCTGTTAGAATCAGTTTCTTAATGCAATGAATCTCTCTACTTCTGCTATCCCATTCTCATATAAAAAAAAGAAAACTTGGAGCCTCCATCAGCAAATGAGACCAAAAATTTTGCGATCACAACAAATTTTCCAATGAAAGGGTCTGTAATTTATAACATTTCGTAAAATTTTCATGTTCTATTACGAGTCTTCCATTCTACTCATTAGGGATGGAAGGAAGTTTGTTGCCGTGTGTAGGAGTGCAGATTTCAAACTCCTCCTTGGATTATCTATTAATAGTCTACTCATTATGTTCATAATTAACGGGGTTAACGGAGAGAGACTCCCACCATTCGTGCAAGCAACAGGTGTATCTTGAAGCAAGAAAAATGGTATCAATTTCGTCTCTGTGCTCTGATAAACTGAAACACTAATCAAAAGCTCAAGTAAGTAATCTGGATTATATTTGTTCGGATTAGCTCAAATTTTGGGAGCTTTATTGTAAGAAATATCTTAACCTCTCTTCAAATCAATCAGCTTTTGTCTGATTTTGAGAGAAAATTTATCACAATTTCAGAAGAAAAAATTGTATCATTTGAAGGAAAGTCGGTCCCTTCACTAGCTTCTTCATCACTGCCTAAAGGGTAGATTATTTTTAGATTTTTCTAAAGCTTTTGACATCATTTATCATGACATTTTACTTTCAAAATTATCTTTATATGGATTGCGTGGTATTGCCCTAGATTGGTTATGTTTGTACCTTCTCGACTCTTTGCCAATTGCACATGGAGTCTATTTTTTTATTTATTTACGTCAAAAAAACAGTTAAAAACTGCGTATGACGTGCTATGGGGAAAAGTGAATTGTGTGCACATTTTCAAAATTCTGTGATCCTACACTAAGTCATATACTACTTAAATTTTGAATTTTGAAAGGAGAAAAAAAACAACAAAAAACTCCCATGTAAAAAAATCTATTTTCAAGGGTAAATAAGCAATAAATTTTGAATTTTGCAAGGGAGAAAAAAACAACAAAAAAAACTCCCATGTAATAAAATCTATTTTCAAAGATAAATAAACTTAATAAATTTTTGGCTCTTATAACTTCCTGCCATGACATGGAAACGATAATTTGAATAATTGTATTTCCCACTGAATTCTAGAAGACGTGCTGAAAATGAAGTTACATTTATGTCAGAAGCAAAACAAGGGCATCTCAGCATTTGCTCAATGGATCAGGGAAACTGGACGAAAAACCTGATCGAGATGGAGGTCATTGACCCGGAGGCTACAGTACAATACTTGTTACAGGTTGTTTATACACATTTATACAGTCCAAATGGTTAATAATGCATTATGTATCATTGTGAAAATTAATGGTACTTTTCATGTGATGCTCAGTATAGTCTCTAATTGTATAGAAACAGCTATGCAGCAGAAACGATTTCACTTGGGATTTAAACTTTTCTATTGAATTTAATCGTTTAATGTCATCTGGCAAAGTGTTGTAAAATAATGTACATGTATTGTATGTGAATTTTTTGTAATGAGCTGTTGATAATGTCACCTGATGAATATGATTTCTACGTCGAGTGTTATAGTAATAGACTTCGGCATTTTCTGAAAAAATATTCCCGCCCTTGAGCAAGTCATTTTTTACAAAAACCACTGATTCGTAAATAAAAAGACACGGTAATGGTAGAATTCCTGGATTAATGAAGAGAGGCTTACATGAATCACGTGAGTGGGATTTGGTTATTATTCGTACAATTCGTTTTTGTAATCTAAAAAGTCTGGGAGCTATAAGATATATTTCCCCAGAATATTATGCCATATCTCAGGCGGGAATGAACATTCGCGAAGTATACACAACGAGCAGTATGAAGGCTGACTGAATTTGCAAGAATTCTGAACGCGTAGCATAATGAACTTAATTTTGTGTTCAATTCATTTAAATGGACGTTCCATTTGGGTTTGACTGAATTGAGAGACCTAAAATTTTGTTGCCTTAACATCAGTCAATGGTACACCGTTCATTTTGTGGAGCACAGAATTGTTTATTGATATAGGGAAAACTGCATTAAAACCGTTTTCTTTTCGTTTACTATTAATTTGTTATTTCGAATATTTGAAACATCGATATTATTACTCTTACGTTTCTTTATTGCAAAGGATGTTCGTATCATCACCAAAGAGAGCATAATTCTTCCATTCGAATCGTCGAGGGGCATATCGTTTACGTAAAGTAGGAACAGAATAGGGCCTAAAATCGATCCTTGAAGAACTCCACATGCAATGGGCAAAGGGTCGGAAAGGTGCGTACGTAATGTTCCATCATTCCAGTAAGGTATTTCAACTCTCTGAGATCGTTGTTTAAGGTACGAACATAACCAATCTAGAGCAATACCACGAATTCCATATGAAGGTAATTTGGAAAGTAAAATGTCATGATCAATGACGTCAAAAGCTTTTCAGAGATCTAAAAATAATCCAATAGGTGCCTCGTTTTGATCCAATGATGAGGCGACATCTTTAAAAAAAGAAAATATAGCTGTTTCCGTTGATTTTGATTTTCTAAATCCATGTTGGCAATCTGAAAGCGCGTCGTGTTTACTGAGAAAGGTTTCCATTCGTACGTAAAAAAGTCTCTCTAATATTTTTGAAAAAACTGATAGAAGAGAAATGGGCCGATAATTTTGAATTTCATTTTTGTTGCCTTTTTTGAAGAGCGGCTTAATTTTAGCTGTTTTGAAAATATCTGGAAACGTTCCAGTGCATAAAGATGCATTAAATATGTGAGTTAACGGGTGTATAATGGCATACGCACAAGTCTTTAGCAAAGAATCCGGGAATTCATCTAAACCGGACGAATATTTATTTTTTAGTTTACCGATTATTTTGAGAATTTCATAGGAAGAAGTTTCGGAAACGAACATTGTGTCTAAAATTTTGGGTGAACTGTCTGTTTTTGAATTTTGTGGTGAAGACTCTTAGTGAGATCGGCAGCAATTCTCGAAAAGTATTGGTTAAAGAGATTAGCCACTGTTGCCGGATCGTTCACATTTATATCGTTATATTTTAAAACAACATTCTCTACGGGTTTTCTAGTTGATTTGGTAGTATTGTTTATTATATTCCACATTGCTTTTGTTTTATTATTTGAGTTCAAAATATCCTGATCGTTTTTCATGATTTTAGCCTGCCTTATGACTTTTCGTAACAATGTTTTGTATTTTTTAAAGTAGATAAGGAAATCTTGAGATACGTCATGACGTTTAGAAATAAAGTAGAGAGTACGTTTATTTTTACACGATGTTCTAATTCCTTTTGTGATCCAAGTATTACTTTTTCGTGAAATGTTTAATTTTCTCTTTTTAATAGGAAAGCATGCGTTAAAGAGAAATGAAAGCTTTGAGAAAAATAAATTATATTTTTCATTTGTGTCAATAGCGTTATAAACTGCCTCCCATGATTCTTTCAGCAAGTAGTCCGTAAATAACTTTATGTTAACTGTAGTAAATGCTCTGCACATGCGTGTTTTATTTATTGTGTCAGTATTCATGTTATTAGTAATTGTAAGAATTTGTGCATCGTGGTCACTGTAACCTAGATTATTCGTTATTATTTCATATCTAGTTGTGGTTTTGTTAATTATAATTTGATCTATTGCTGTTTGTGATTTAAGAGTATTCCGTGTAGGTACGTTCACTGTAATATCTAAATTAAAAGAATGAATTAAATTGAGAAACTGCTCTTTTTCGTGGGATTCGCTCAGAAAATCAATATTGAAATCTCCACATACAACAATGGATTTAAAAGAGAGATTACTAATTTTGTTCAGAGTTATCTCTAGATTTTCTACGAAATTGAAATAATCTAAAGCTTGCTTTGTTGGAGGTCTGTAGATGCAAAGTAAAATAATTTTGAGCGTAGTAAGATGTACAACTGTAGACAAATCGTACAAATGTAGACAAATCAATCGTACAAATGTAGACAAATGTAGACAAATCGAGTGAAAAAATCCCGGAGTTTTGAAACTTAACATGATAGTTTGTTGATAACTACAGCATATACTAAACGTCCTGTAGTGTGGAGGGTGAGCCAATTGCGTGGACGCAGTTTGAATGTGATTTTTCGAGGTTTTTTTCATATTCCTCCACAACTATCAACCACACAGAAAACTATGTTCAATACAAAAATAAAGCAGATAAAAATTCCTAAAAAAAATCTTAAAAGATTTTGTTGTAAAATCAACCATTTTAGAGTTATAGGGTTAAAACTTTCTTGTTTTTTTTACGACAAGGCCCTAGTTATCTCCCTCATAAAAATGATGTTTTGATAAGTTCAGTGGACGGAAGTAATTTTATTTTTGTTCAACATTTATAAACAATATTTACTTGCGTAATTTTCACAAAAAACAGGAACATTTTTCAGTTACAAATCTTATGTTGTAGATAGACTTGCGAGTATACGTGGTCATTGCGGTCCGATATTATCTCGGGTACGAAACTGATAATACATAGTTTATTTGATAAGGATCGAGTAAAAATATTTGATAAAAATTGTTTACACTGTCAACATACAAATTACATAAAACAGTTCCGATTAACGGAGACAGTCATCAGGAAAACAAGAAAACTCATTGCAAACTGTCCAAGACGTTAGTGATTTTGGGAATGTTGGGCTTCCCCTAATTACCTAATCATTAGATCTCCTCTCCAAACATTGAGGTCCGTGTCGTTCGTCATTGACACACTCAGTTTTAGTTGTCCCTCATTGTTTACGGTAAATGTGATTATTCCATTTGTATTGCTTTATGTAATTTGTACGTTGGTAGTGCACACAATTCTTTACCAAATATTTGTACTCTCTCTTTATCAACTAAACTATGGATTATCAGTTTTCGTACTCGAGGTAATCTCGGAATCCAACGATCATGGATACTCACAAGTCTATATACAAAATAAGATTTGTAAACATGTAGAATATTCCTGTGTTTTTTTGCGCAAAATGTGCAAATCCTATTGTTGATAAATATTGAACAAAAATAGATTTACTTCCGTGCATTGATCTTACCATAATATCATTTTTATAAGAGAGATAACTAGGGCCTTGTAAACAAAAACAAGAATTTTTGAAGCCTATAACACTAAAATGGTTAATTTTACAACAAGATCTTGTAGGAACTTCTTTGAATGAACTTTTATCTACTAAAATTTTGAATACAACACAATTTTCTATGGGATTGATAGTAATGGATATTAGCAAAAACTTCGAAAAGGCAACTACAAACGGTCGCCGCGGCTCACCCCCACACTTCAGGATGTTTAATACATTATTCAGTAGGCACCAACAAACAATCATGCCAATTTTCAAAACTCCGGAAATTTTTTCCTTCGATCGCCATTTTGGTCTAATTTGACTGAGGTATTCCTTCCGGCGCCGAACCGAATACACATTTGATCTAAGTTACGAGGTTACCGTCCGTTATTTCCTATACTTTGGGAGAAGCGTTAGATGTCAGTGAGACTTAATAAAAAATTACTCTTTACAGCTTTTTAATATATTCTGCATTGTCCTAAACAGTTTGCCTGTGTATTTAACTGCAAGTTTATAACCTCATTTAGGGTTTTAATCAAATCAAATGAGAAAAATTGTGATGAAGGAAATATATTACAATTACAAAGTATTGAAATGCTTTCTGGTATATTGTTGTTCACATTAAGTTTAATATCAACGTTATCGCACGTTAATTTTTAAAGATTAACGAAAACAAACTGAATATTACATTGAAAGCAGGCGCCTATGCAGCATCTGTCGAACCTATGAGGCCTCTCCAGCATCTGATATGGTCCGAATTGTATTCTGCATAATTTTACTCGACTCCGACGTACAGTATTTCACTGAAAACGCGCAAGGAAACGTCGATATGCCTGTTAACTACATTTCCCGCGCCCTGCTACGCCACTAGAACAAACGAAGCAGTGAGGAAAAACCGCAGCCGGCGTGGCGCTGTGAACCTGGCGTGGGAGGAGCACGATCCGAATGTATTAACACGGACGCGTCTTTTATCACCGCTGCAAGCCATTTTACCTGCAGCTGCGCCACTCACAGCCCACGCCGCCCCTTACCGCCCCCTTCCCTTCATCCAAACCTCCTTCCTGGCACCCTGATTCACTCCCCACCGCCGATTCACTTCCCACGCCAACCACTTCCTACCGCTCCCTCCCCGCTGCGTCCTTCCGCCAAACCCTCCCCGCCACGTTCTCCCCACTCAACCCTCCCCGCCACGTCTTTCCGCCACGTCCTCCCCGCCACGTCCACCCCACCACGTCCTCTCCGCCACGACCTTCCCGCCACGGCATCCCCACCACGTCCTCCCCACCAAACCCTTGGTGGGCCACGTCCTTCCCACCAAACCCTCCCCACCCCGTCCTCCCCGCCCCGTCCTCCCCGCCCCGTCCTCCCCGCCACGTCCTCCCCGCCACGTCACTCCCGCACGTCCTCCCGCCACATCCTCCCCGCCACGTCCTCCCGCCACGTCCTCCCCGCCACGTCCTCCCCGCCACGTCCTCCGCCACGTCCTCCCGCCACGTCCTCCCCGCCACGTCCTCCCGCCGTCCTCCCCGCCATCCTCCCCGCCACGTCCTCCCCGCCGTCACTCCACCACATCTCCCCGCCACGTCTCCCCGCCGTCCTCCCCGCCACGTCCTCCCACCACGTCTCCCCCGCCACGTCCTCCCGCCACGTCCTCCCCGCCACGTCACTCCCCGCCACGTCCTCCCCCGCCATCCTCCCCGTCACATCCTCCCACCACGTCCTCCCCACAAACCCTCCCCGCCACGTCCTCCCCGCCACGTCCTCCCCGTCACATCCTCCCCGCCACGTCCTCCCCCACCAAACCCTTCCCGCCTCGTCCTCTACGCCACGCCCTCCCCCTCACCCTCTTTCTGACTCACCTCCACCCTGACGTCCACTTCCGCGTCACGCACTCCTTCCCACCGCGTTCTCCCCATCACTGCCTCCTCCCCGTCACGCCCTAATTCCAGACACTTCCTCCTCCCCCCCCCGCCCCCCCCCCCCCCCCCCCCCCCCCCCCCCCCCCCCCCCCCCCCCCCCCCCCCCCCCCCCCCCCCCGCCACGCCCTCCTCCCCACCTCACGCCCTCCTCCCCGCCATGCCCTCCTCCCCGCCATGCCATCCTCCCCGCCACGTCGTCCTACCCTCCACGCCCTCTTCCCCGCCACGTCGTCCTACCCGCCATGCCTTTCTCCCCGTCATGAGCTCCTCCCCACCACGCTCTTCCACAACCCCCATTTTCCGTTTGCCTCCCTACCTTTCGGGACTGATGGCTTAGCGGTTCACGTGCCATGGCATTGACTCAGTTGGCTGTCCCATGGCCAACTCCCCTCCCAACCTCTCGCCGCCCACCGCCCTACCATCCCGTTTCACACACTGCATTCCGTCATGCGTTCTTTCCTACCTTATCCCCTCTCTTTCCTAACCATCTTTCCCTCCTTTACCGTCCCCCGCCCCTTTGCCACGAGGGAGCAATCAGCCCTTCTGGGATCCGTATCAACTCCACAGTGCAGGTCGTAATTGTGTTCCAGAGTGTGTCGGCGGAGAGATTCGCTTAGCTCGTGTCCGGGAGCGCCCCGAGCAGCCTTGTTCATTCTATTATGATTAGAGTGGCCGGACGTCCTGTTTTACGGGACAGGTCTCGTTGCCCGACCTTTTTGGCCGCTGCTGCAACGTGCGCGGTTGCGATAAGTAAACGATGCACGTATTTTTAGATTAACTAGTGCAAAGGTATTGTCATTTGAGGGTTTCCGTGCATTTGCCTGAGCGGTTATGGACCGAAAGGTTTGCTGTGTGGTCAAAAGTCATGTGGCGATTTTCGGGCAGGAAAATAAACAGAGATCCACGATTAGGAGGAACCGGGATCAGTCATAAACTGTGATTTACTTTTCTGCCGCTTACAGCAAACATGTTTTAACGGCTACAAGATATCGGTAATTGTCACCAATAGTGGTCACAGCTTCAGTAGCACAGAATTTGAAAAATAGGAATTGCGAGCTCCTTTCTTGCTTCAAAGTGTACAGCGTGGAGCTTATGGAAGCGAGTTATAGAACGCAGAGATATTTTCCTTTTATATATAAAGAATAGGCTGGTAAAATTCTCTTAATGTTGGCCTTTAGATAACGTAAGATGAACTGGTACATTTTTGGGTTTAAAGCGGAGATTTCTCACGGGGTTGGTTCCGACCCCCTGGGGATCAAAGAAATTTTTATGGGGATCAGTGATGATTAAGGGGTCAATTAAGGGTCAATAGCTAAAAATGAACAATCGTCTGATTTGTACAATACAAATACCAATGATTACACATAAATATTAATGAATTTCATAAGCAAGTTTCTGAAGTAGAGCAACAAAATGTTTAGACTAATAAAAATTATAAATTTCTTCTTGTTTCATACCTAACGTTCATCCTTAAGAGTTAAGATGTTTAGAAAACTTATTTTATAATTATGCATTCACAACGATACGCTATTGCGCATGAAAATAATCTCCGCAATACTTACTGGAAAAATGTTATGGGCAGTTCTTAAAAAACACTCAGCATTTTGTAACCATTGCACTACAATGAAGATTAAAAACCCAACTACTCAAAAGTGGAAGCGTCTTCGAGTATTGATAAAAGAGATATTTATAAGAATATTTATGTATGAAATTGTATCCTTGAAAGCTTGTATGAAATTATTACCTTAAAATTAACACGTGTTAATTAAAATTTACACTTACGTGTTAATGTTTTAGGTGATAATTATGAGTGCTGTGTACTATAGAGGAAACGTTGGCGAATGATGAAGCAAACAAATCTCTTAAAAGATATTCATGAAAGAAAAAGGTTGGGAATCCCTAGTTTAAAGTATCTTAAACACGTTCAGGGTGTAGAATATCGAGCTACCTTTATTGAGTGAAGTATCTAACAATTACCAAAATTTTGAAATTTTTAAGTGGCCACTATTCTATGAAAATCTAAGTTTGGAAACAAATTGATAGAAAATAGCACATATTGAATATATACCATTTTTAGGGAATGGATAATTTTAGAACAAGTATGTAATCGCGCGCAAGAAGTATATAATTGAATTTGACACAACGAATTTAAACATAAAGAATTTTAAGAAAACTATAAAAAAGGGTTATATTTCTGGCAACTAATGATGCTTTTATCGTATTTGTGTTTGATCCCGTGGGACTTATCGTTTATCTCTTAACGTTAACTGTTGGCTCTATAGACTCCCTTACGTTATTCTGAATACACTACCGTACATGGTTAAAAAACGCAAATAATTGCCAATGGATGTCTTGAAGACAATAATTGCGTACAGACATTTTTGGTAAATATCTACATTTTCAGTAATCGAAGTCGCTTCTGCTTCTGAGTAGCTAAGTTTCTAATCTTCATTGTTGTGCAGTGGGTACAAAATGTTGAGCGTTTTGAACGTGGCCGCACTGGCGTTTTTCCAGTGGTTTTGCAGGGAGTAATTTGTTTCGCGATAGAATATGAATGTCAATACATAGTAACAATTTGATGAGTTTTCTAAGAAGTTGGGCAGCCCGGTTCTCGGATGAATCAGCGTAGAAAATGGAAATGCGGCTCTCATCTGGAATAAACGTGAAATTAAGAGTTTTGAATCTAATTAGTATAAATAAAAGAAGAGAGTGGAGAACTTGAGCATGGGGTGGCGTTTATTTTCTGCTTTGCCGATATTCGTCCACGGGGGTCCTTATTAAGGTCCCCTTACTTCCGGATACCGTTGCGGTGCATCCGTTGCAGCAGCGTAGCCCGTGATTGTGAGGATGAACGACGGATGCGAAAGAAGAGCGAATTTTTACTTATTATTTTGTTTGTTGTTATGTCTGTTATTGAGTATCAGTTAGTACGTAGTATTATTATTACGGTTATTGCTACGTACCAGAAAACAATTAACTATCATGTTAATTTAATCTAATTTACATCCTGATATAAGGACTCGTGTAAGTGAAAAGCAGATCATTTGAAGAATTAGAGCAATTTTCCCCAAAAGACGATTTACTTTTCCACAACTCAATAAAATATCTACTAATTATAGAATCGTTTAATTTGTGAACTGCCGTCATTCATTAAATTTTGGGCGGTAAATTACCGCAGTACTAACCATGATTGATAGACTTTGATTAATCATTTTACCTTTTATGAAAATGTCTAAACAGCGTATTCATCAGGGACCGTTCCCTAGTTGGACACGTCTTGAACAGCTCCGAGGCCGCGGGCAAAACTCTCATGCTCCTCATTGGCCTGCTGGCGACCGCGCGGTGTTGTTAAACCCAATGATTACGACCGTTATTCTGCGGGTGGGAAAGTCCCCAATAAGCACGTCGTGCTCTGGCGTGCCAAGCAGTGCGGTATGGTGGCGGTCACGGGCGGACGCGAGCTGAAGCGGGGGCGGGAGCAGTGGCGGCGGGGACGGTGGGGGTGGCGGGGGGGAGGGCTTGTGGGTGTGTGTCGTCTGTGAGTCGTGGGCAGCGGGAAGAGGGGGCGTGGCCGCAGACCCCCCCCCCGAGTGCGGTTTGCTGGGCGGAAGCTCATTTAATCCCCAACTCATTCGACGCGCGATTTTTCGCGCTGTTGCCAAAGAGGAAAATGAATGCAAAACGCGGCACTAGCACTGAGCGGGGGTGTTTGCAAAGAACGAGGCAGCCGCCGACCGACAGGGCGGAACAAAGTGGAACACGTGAACATGGAGGAGGGACGATGAGGCAGCGGAGCGTGGTCAGCGGGCGTTTGGAGGGAGTGGAAAGTGGGGAAATTTAGAGAATGGTTAGACTGAATGGAAGCGAGAACGACGGCCAAACTGAGGTGTGGATGCTACAGGATGCTTTACGTGCAGTATGAAATGTAGAGGACGGATCCGAAAAACGGACTTTTTACTTCTTTTATTCACAAATTAAAAAAGTACTTTTCATGTATAGGAGGGGAAACAACCATATTCATATCATCAAAAGAATTGTGATTGAAGTGTAGGACGATATAGGATACGAGACATAGCGTGAAGAAGAGTTAGGAGTACGGATAGATGGGTATTCTTGGGTTGTATGTAGAGGTTCAGAACAAACGGTCAGAAGCTCATCTTCGTTAAATGTTGTTGTCTTGTTGAATCAAAATTGATATTTACTTCAATCATCACTCAGAAATATCGAAATCACCCTGTCATATTACAAAGAGCGAACAAAACAAGGCGTTTTTATCAAATTGGGCACGTCCAGGATCATTTATTTTTCTAAACAGGCACGGATTTCTGTTGGTAAATTACTGAGACGAATGCATTTTAGTTAAGTTTTAGAAATTTAATTTTCAAGAAAATAAAATTAAAAACTAAAAATAAATGTCGAATAACAAGGGACGGAGTAAACATTTATTAAATAAAATACTTTAAAATATTTAAATTCGGAAAGAATATTTAATTTTTTTTTAAAATCACAAGCACTTTAATTTTCAGCTACCAGATATTGTTCTAAAACCACCAATTTGGTTAGAAGAAAAGAGATGTCAAATCCTTTGATGCAATAATTCAGAGAACACTGAATTGAAGTGAAATATTTGGTGGTTTAAAAATGCATTAGAAACTGAAGATATGAACACTAAAATCGTAAAAATGCATCATTTTAATTTGTGATTGCTTACACTATGAGACTTGTCTGAAGATATTGTCATTAAAATGTTGGAAAATGTATAAAATATCTCTTATAATCACTTTGAATATGATTTTTTCGCAATTATTCTATGTCGTCTTTAAAAGGACGCTTGTTCAGTTTATTCATATGAGACAGACATTTTTCCTGCGTGACGTGAAAAAAGGGACATATTCATTAATTATTGCAGATTTCTAGAAAACATATATTTAGTGTAACCTTTTGTTCTGAACCTCTTGATATTCTTCAACAAAGGGTTAGCTCATTGATAGCTTCAATGTTCCAGCATCGGGTGACATATTTTGACTGAAACAAGAGTACATCGCAAATGATGGACTTCACTATTTTTTAAATTACGTTCCTAGTTTCAAATAGTGAATTCGGAAGTACGAAAATCATCAAAATATTGTGTAATATACTGAAATATTAATTTGCCACAGAGAGATAAGAAACATGGTTTCTGTTAACGTGGGTCGAACGTATGATAAAACCTTATTCGTACCGATTAAAAAAGTCATATCTGTGCCAAGTTATACCATGGAATTACACAATTGTATTTTTCAAATTTTTCTCACTATTCCAATTTCTAAGCTTTATGATAGAAAAACTTCCTTCGCAGATCCATGTGAACCCAGGGTGTGTTGCGAAGTGTATCGAGCATATCCCAAGAATATGAGCTTCAGTGTGTAGGCTTGAATCGGACTGGACATTGAAAAGTAAAACATTCATAGTTATGCGAAGTCGTTTCATTCAAACAATTTTTACTGTCAGGTGAATTACAAGATTTTTTTTTACTTTTAAATTTCAAGCTATGTTTCTCGCTTTTACTTATTCATAATGTGAGTATTCCTGCTTTGCATCTTCCCACGTTTGATTGCCCACAGACGTCCTCTCCGATAGCTGAGACAATTGAACACATTTGTGCTTACTAGACGTCTAATCCATCGTGACGTTGGCTCAGGGCATCAACTGATGTCACTGTAGTGCCCTTGACCGCAAGGTCCTAGGGCGCGAGACCCCACGATGGCAGGTTTTTCGACACTGGCAAGATATCTAGGTGGAGTTCAACCGCTATCTGTAGAAGAATTCTAGCGACCATTTGCTCTGATAAGTAGATTTCCGTGATATTGCTGTTCAACACCAGGCGAATGTCTGAGCAGTACCATAACAAATAGGCCACGAACGGCGCGCTATCTTTCCTTCCTCTTTCTTGCCCTATCCTCAGCCCTGTTTTACACTCCTTCACACAAACAAGCACTACACTATCACACAAACCGAGAGACGGAAGCTTAGAGCTTGTTCCGGTTGGGGCGGTGGGAGATACCTAGACGTTCCACAATGTGGAAATCCGTCACCACCGCGACATGCCTACGACCCACCAGTCGACAACGCTGCAGAGCCAACTGTGCCTCTGGGCTATCACAACCGGTGTATAGTAGTCGATGTTGGTAATTTCGTTCTTATAAAAAAGAAATAAACAGACGAGACTTGCGTGAAGTAGACGTAGAGGTTGTGCTGGAATGTGTGGATTGAATGACTTCAAGGAGGTGGAGTGAAGGATATAAACAAGGAGGGTGGACTGCAGGAGAGACCGCAGAACGTTTTTCATAGGAGATTTCAGTTCGAGCCCCGCCAGGAATTTGTGTAAGAAGTAAGGCACACTTTTAGAACGGTAATTTCTTCTTGAAACCCCGTCCACTCAAGCTTAATAAAATGAACGTATTTAGCGTTATAAAAACATACGATCAATACGTGGTTATTGTTTTGAATAAACTGAGTAAAATAGGGGGAAAATGACGTTTTGGAAAGTCGGAATGTGACACATGCACTGCTGCAGGGTTCGTCAACGGGGGGGGGGGGCGTGGCGGAGGCGGGGTGCGCCCAGGGCTGCAGCTGCCTGGAGGAGCAGGAGGCAAGCGCGGCGGCGGCACAGCGGAGGCGGAGCGGGGGCGGGGTTGCCGCAGGAGAACACGGCCGACGCGACGGTTGAGACAGCATCGGCGACATGTGTGACATCTGGCAGAGCTGGTGAGAAGCGGCAAGCGCCGGGACGGCCTCAGGGGTGTTGGGCGGAATACTTAATGGGTCCTCACGGGCTTTTACACTCCCTCGTCACTTCCTCCCTTCACTACAAACCACCCGCGCAACCCCCGCTCCCTCCCCCTCCGTCGCGGCCTTCGCTCGTGCTCGCTGAGCCGCGGGACGTCGCGACAGGCTCCGTCAGCCGCCCGCTCCACAGCCCCAGCCGGCACCCGCCCGCAGCCCCGCCCACCCGACTAAAGCTCCCACGCACAGAGGATGTGCTGAGTGGGGGCTCTCAGACCACCCCCATCAAACCTCTCGCCCAGACCTCCCGCTCAGGGTACATCCCTCGCCATGGCAACTCCCGGCCCAGACACCCCCCCCCAGACACCCCCGCCCAGACACTCCCCGCCCTCCCCCGCCCAGACACCCCCGCACCCCCGCCCAGACACCCCCGCGCAGAAACCCCCCGCCCAGACACCCCTGCGCAGACACCCCCGCCCAGACACCCCGCCCAGACACCCCCGCCCAGACATCCCCCCCCGCCCAGACAAGACACCCCCGCCCAGACACCCCCGCCCACCCCCCCGCCCAGACACCCCCGCCCAGACACCCCGCCCAGACACACCTCGCCCAGGCACCCCGCCCAGACACCCCCGCCCAGACACCCCCGCCCCGACACCCCGACCAGACACCCCCGCCCAGACACCCCCTGCCCAGACACACCTCGCCCAGGCACCCCTGCCCAGACACCCGCCGCCCAGACACCCCTGCCCAGACACCCCCGCCCAGACACCCCCGCCCGGACACCCCGCCCAGACACCCCGCCCAGACACCCCCCGCCCAGACACCCCCCCTGCTCTTTCACCACTCTTGCGCTCTCCATACTCCCCAATGCACCTCCCCAGTTCCCGCTCTGCTGAGCTTCTCCCTACTGCACCGCGACCTTCGCCGCCTCGGTCCACGAATGCCTGCCCCGTTACGCCCCACGCCAACCCCACCTCGCGCTCCCCTCCGCTGGGCCCGCTCCGATTCACTCACACCACCATCACCACCTCTCCGCTGCGTCCTGCCCCACCCCGATCCTGCAGAGCGCTTCTCCGTGCGCCGCTCCCGTCCCGCCCCACCCTACCCCACGGTATTCAGCCGCTCCGCCCCTCCACATCGCCCCACATTGCCCTGCCCTTCCCTGTCCTTCACCTCCCACTCCCGGGGCGCTCTCCGCGCCGCGTCTACACGGGCGAAGCGCGGAATTCTCGCCTGGAAAAATTTTCCCAGTCTTCCTTTCAATTTGCATATGCAGCCGAGCGCGCGTAGTTTTGTTTCTGTTATTTCATTGCATCCGCTGTGTCAATACAATAACGAAGTATATAGAAGAAAATTCGGTGGACCGTTTCTATATGAAGCTGGCAACTGAGTGTGTCCCCGAGGGATTTTGCGGCGTTTCACGCCACGAGAAAATGCGCGCACGGTCAGCTGCCTACGGTGGCGCCTACAGGGGTGGAACGCAGCGGATACAAAATATGTCTTTTCGTATATAAAGAGCCTTGTTTATATGTTGAATTCATGAGGTACTTTTGGACTGGAGGAAGTCTTGCATTAGTTGAATATTCACATCAAACAACACAATCATAGCTATACACCAGTGACGGCTCTTGCCCATTGAAGCATGTGTGTGCTACAACCAATAATTCACAAAGTATTAAGTGTACAGGTGAGTAATTTCAAGTGAAAAATTCATCATTACCTTCTTCGTAATTAGATAAACATTTGTCTTGTGTCGTTTTAATAAGAAGCGTTTCGTTCCAGCACAGCAGTCTCTTGACGACTTTTCTGTTGTAACGTTCAGAAGGTTGTGCGATTGGTGAGACGAACCTCGGAGAATAGCTCTGAATTCTGCCGAAGAGAAAATCGATTTTTCGTTTACCAACCAAAAGCATCAATTGAATTCACTTATATATGAAAAGCCTCATGTCCAGTTTTGGGAAACGTAGCACACTCATGTTTCACAAAAGGAATGACCTCCACAGCCTACAAGAGCGTTTCGAATCTTGAAAATTAGGAGAAAGTTGCACTGATAATCACTCTGCAACAAAATCGAAAAATTACAAAACAATTCTACGTGAATCTATGCTTCTGAAGCCAAATCGTTAAAATAATTATTTATTGTTAATGTGTTGAGGAAAACGCTGATGTTTTTTCACCTGAAATGACTCAACCTCTTTTTAGTAGTGAAATGTATGTTTAGATTGTATAACTACTCTCTTGTGTCATAATCACATACTTGCATTATTTGCTCTTCACAAACGACAGAATAATCTGCTCGTGTCCTGGATTCTGAGTGGTTTACTCCGCATTGCTGTCCGGGAGCTGGAATGCTGAGCACAGGCGATGACAGATCATTGGCTATGAGAAGGCAACAAGGTGGTGAATGCGTATTAAGCCATGACGTAGCCAATTTTCTAAAACCTGCAGAAAGGATCAGAGCCGTCGTAACAAAAGCACGCCAAATATCTTCAGATCTTGTGAAAATGAAGGAAGCGCGCGCAAATGATTTTCTCCCCCTTACGTCACAAAAAATGATTGTTTTGTGTTTCCAGGCGCGTCAACTGCTTTGGTCCTTAGTCCCGTGAGTGTAGTGCATGTTTTTTCTCGGGAGATGGCGCTGATCTTCCCCCGTTGGATGGCGAGATCCGGCGCCGACCTACCGTCGGCTAGTGGGGTTTCCCCCTAACCAGGACTCTCCCACCAGCGGGACACCGCCCCGGCGGGGACACGCTCCAAGCTCCCGACCGGTCTCCCGGAATGTGTTGGAGTGTAGTGCATGTTAGTGTAAGTATGTGTGTAAGAGGAGATGATAGAACAAGGAAGAGGAAGGAAAAATTGCGCGCGGTCCGTGGCCCGTTCGGTAGGGTACTGCTCCGGCATTTGCCTGGTGTTGATCGGAGAAACCACGGAAAACTACCGATCAGACCAGCCGACCGCTAGAATTCTCCTCCAGACAGCGACTGAATTCAACCTAGCTGAAGAGCTAGTGTCGAAAATCCTGCCGCCCACAGGACTCAAACCTAGGACCTCCCGGTCAGAGGCGCTGCAGTGACATCAATTGATGCACATGAGCTACCGCTCCCGGTACGTCACATACAGATTTTACTGTTTTCTAATTAAATAAATATCTAGATCACTTTCGCATACGCAGCGTGCACTGCTGGTCGATGATAATATCCCTAGCGGTAAAGATGTGAAACTTGTGGTGCTAAGCACGTCCTTTCTCTTTAAGGAACATATTTTATTAGGAAAAACATATCTGTCCTTAAGATTTTAGTTGTAGGATTACGAGCCGACCTGGATGGCCGAGGTGGCTAAGAGCGAATACCGACTCAGCGCTTCGGTCCGAAGGGTCGCGGGTTCGAGTCCCGCCTTGGGCATGGCTGTTTGTCCCTTGACTTTGTGTGTGTGTGCGTTGTCGCGGAGGGCCTCGCGTTCTGCTGACCCCAGATCAGAGGAGCCCGCAATTGTTTGTCTAGTGTATGGTCGAATATGCGTCCCTTCGGAACGTAAAGGGCAACCGGCTGTCGGCTGGATAAAGGCCCTAGGGGAAATAAAGATTACGATAAAAAGTGAACTTTTGCAATTTCCGAAAATTAGGGATTTTGTGATCATGAGACCGACACCATTATCTTAAACGTCTACTATCAATCAACAACATGTAATAAAAAACGATGGAACCATTTTTTTGTCCCAGGGGCCTCATGTAAAGTAACCCCCAAAATTAAAATATCGGTTTCAAATTCAAGGGTCCGTGACATCAGCCAGATCGATTGGGGAATATCAATTTTGAAGACAATCGGCTGAACAGCTTAGCCGGTAGTGTTGTTCACAGACGGACAAGATATAATCGGATTTTTCGTCATTCGATTTGCCATCATTCGATTTTTCGGCATCAAGGACGAACAAAACATGAGCTCTAGCTGCACCACGTGTTAGAGGATTTTTTTCTTAATTTAGCAACTGGATTTATCCACTTTTTACCAGGTCCTGTAATAAGAGTTTCCTATCGAAAATTCGTTGTTTTTTCTTGCAGCTCTCTACTCCGTAGCGAGAAAGTAAAAATGGCCGAGCGGAACAGACTTTAAAAGAAAGCCGTGGATCGGGCAGAAGAAACGCATAGGTTTAACGCAAAAAATTTTCATTGTAAATTAATATTATATCTGAAAGCATACAAATTTCAGTTGTTATTAAAGAATTGTTTATCTTAGAGAATTTTAAGAAAAACTGAGGTTTTATGTCCTCGTTGTCGAGCTGAGCGCCACACATAGCATACGCGCCAACGAACGCATCCCGGACAACTGGGTTCGTTGATGGACACAAGCATATCATACCGCTAGATTTATTGTGATTCACTCCGGCTTAATATTGTGAACCACCCAATTTGAAAGGCAGGAACTGCCACTGCTAAACACAAACAAGATATTTAAGTGCTTATAATCGTGTTCTCGGCAGAGAACATTATGTCGACAGATCATACGTGTATATTACTACATGTTCTCTGGTTAGCAAAAGCAATATTGAAAATAAAAAATGCTGTTTTTGAACTGAACGGTTTTCTCATTTCTGGAGACATAAAAGTCACAAAAACTATTTTTGTCGGGTCCCCACTTTTTCTCACACCAACAGAATTCCACAATTTTAAGTGGGGTAAAACAGCACATGCTTTCTCGCATTATTTCTAACTTTTGCCGTTTTCGAGAATGCAGAGAGTTCAACGAAAATGAGACCTGAGCTAATATTTTGTTCCATCCGTGAAAAAAAAATGAAGAAAAAATTGAACAGTTTTTGAAAAACACACGGACTGACAGACGAAAAATCTAAAGACGGCAAAACATCTCTCTGTCCGTCTCTCAGTCTGTCAGTCCGTGTGAGAACCACACTAGCGGCTAAACCATTCAACCGATTTTCTCCAAAATTGATGTCTCAATCGATCTGGCTGATGTCACGTTCTCTTGAATTTGAAACCGATATTTTATTATTAGGCGGAACTTTACACGGAGACCCTTGCGCATTTGCCACTTTAAAAAAAATAGTTCTCTTGTTTAAATCAAATTTTGCTTTTGGATAAGGTAATGGACGTTTACGAAAATGGTATAGGTCTCACGTTCGTTGAAAACCCTGGATTTTAGAAACTTGCGAAAGTTCTAACTTTTTCGGGATAATCCTACAACTAAAATATTAAAGATAGAGATTTTTCCCATAATGAAATTTGTTCCTTAAAGATGAATTTTGAAATTAGATCATATACAATTTTTGAAAATTTTGAGTCATTTTCGCGTAATTTAGCGCGAAAATACGGGCGAGAAAGTACGTGCTGTTTTAACACAAATTGTTCAGAACATATGTTGTTAAGAAAAAAATCTATATCTTAAAATTTTTAGTTTTGAAATGTCACATTTTTGGAATTTTAGAGAATTAGAGACTACTCTGAAATTGAGAATAGCACCAATTTCTACTCCATACTTTGATACATACGACGAGAAAATGTAAAGAAAAAATTTCGGGTGTTTTTAAGAAGAACATTAAAAATTGAATAAATTTCATGCAAAATATGCGAAAACTCCTCATATTAAAAACATTGCACAGGGTCCAAAAATAGAAACATCCGTTTCTAACACTCATGGCCTCGAGTTCTTTTCAATTGATAGGAAATATAAATTTTGGAGAAAATCGGATTCACGGTTTAGGCGCCAACATTGACTACAGACAGACGGACGGACAGACATATGTATGATGGACCCTCGAAACAGATTCTGTCTACACGTGTTAGAGGAAGTAATTTAATATATAAAAGATCAAGGTTTATTCCCTTTTTGTTACCAGTTTTTGTGCCAAAGCTTCACCGTTTCCCGGCGCACGATTACAATACTTCCTCTTCTTATGAAGTAAGGAAAAAAGAGAAAAAAAGCTTACACCAATTCAGTACATATTACTGTGAATAAGTGAAAATATGGTCAGCCATTGATACGAACGGTTTCCTGACCCTTTTTTGCCTTTGCGAATAACAAAATTGTGATAGTATAGTACAAAAAAAGTAGCCCTCGCTGTTTAGCTCATTGTTCAGCGTGCTCGCTTTCCATGAGTGATACCGTGTTCGATTCCCAGCCGGGCAAGATTGTAATGTGCGATTTCCTTGCAATGTCCCGGTGTATGTTGCTGTGTGACGATGAGAAAATTCACTTCTCAGATTGAGAGGACCAGAATACGGCGTGGGACATGGAGCGGAATGCTCAGTGCATCAACTGATGTCACTGCAGCGCCTCTGACCTGGAGGTCATAAGTTCGAGTCCTGACGGCGGCAGGATTTTCAACAATAGATTTTCAGGTCGAATTCAGTCGCTGTCTGGAGGAGAATTCTAGCGGCCGGCTGCTCTGATCTGTATTTATCCGTGGTTTCTCCGATCAACACCAAGCGAATGCCGGAGCAGTATCCCACCGAACGGATGCCACGGCCACGGACCGCGCGATATGTCCTTCCTCTTCCTTATCCTATCCTCTCTCCTTACACACACACTTACACTAACATGCACTACACTACCACACATTCCGGGAGACCGATCGGGAGCTTAGAACTTGTCGCGGCTGGGGCGGTGCCCCGCTGGTGGGAGAGTCTTGAAAACCCCACTAGCCGATGGTAGGTCGGCGCCGGATCTCGCCGTTTAGTGGGGGAATATCACCGCCATCTCCCGAGAAAAAAACATTACACTACACTAACGGGACTAATGACCAAAGCAGTTGACGCGCCCGGAAACACGAAAAAATCAATCAATCAATCAATACGGCGTGGTGATGACTTATGACCCGTACGCAGACCGTCGCGCGAAGACAGCCAGACACTAAAATATAAAGACCCTTTGTGTCGGTGTATAGTGTGAGTGTATGGAAGAAAAACGACACTCTCATGTTGAGTATACAATGCTAGTTTTTATTTAGCGAATGTATTATATCTCAGTGAAGAACATATTGAGAACTCACCTGATTGAATAATTCAATGCTTTTCAGTGAAAACCTCTTACAAAAAATTCGCTATTTTTCGTTTTATCGACTCAAATGGTCTTAGTACTATGCAATGCATAGTTTCATTTCTTCAAAAAATCAAATTTCGCTGTGACATTATTATAAACACATTTCAAGAACTAAAAAGCAATTCCTTCGTAAAACGTAATAACAAAATCCCAAATAACATGGTCTAAAATTTTTTTTTTAATTTTACTGCAGCTAAATTATTGATACAAAACTGAAAAAACTATTTTGTAACCCTTAACTACAAATTTAAGTCAGTATTTTTTATCTCATTCTCCATCACTGTTTCTTTAACTACTCACTCCCAAAGTCTATTAACATATTTCTGCAGCCCGATTAATCGTTTAGTAGTAGTTCCAATCGACCACATTAACACGTGCCTGGCGTTGACGAATTACGGCACTTTGTCATGAGTGCAAAAAATGTTCGGTACTGAATTTTTGTTTCTGGAAATACCGGCCATCGTTATCGACGATTTGGTGTGATCCCAGCGTCGACATGTGGGGCTTGGGATGCTTGATGAACAATACCCGCGGTGTGGCTGTTTTAGGACGTTGGATTGTGTGCGCTCCTGTGCGTTGTTTGCATAAAAAGTCGAACGATTTCTCCTTTTGTGCAGAATTGGTGGATAAATATTTGCTCTGGCTCTTCTGTACTTCAACAGCGATTCCGCGAAAATTTGGAGTGAAAAGTCATTGATTTAGCTGAACGAACAGTTGTTCGAAACCCTTAAAACTACTTTCACTGTCCCAGCCAATTTTTATTGTTGTAACGTAATTTAATTACAGCATTTAAGGAATGTTCAAAAATGATATCGATACGTCGGCGGTAAGTGCATTAGCTCAACGGTAACGCTCACATCTCCAGAATCATTGAGCTCTATGTCCTAGGCTTCAAGTCTCGTACCGGGAGAGGTGGCTCAGCAAACCGTACACACGAAATCGGCCGAACTGACGTTGATAGGCGTCACAGGACTCTTAGATTACATGCTCACAACGGTTGACATGACGATTTTTGTGCGAATAAATCGAATATAATAATAATAATAATAATAATAATAATAATAATAGTGATAATGATAATGATAATAATAAAATTGTCTTTATTTGAGGTGAGGCTCAGGCCTTGAGGCCTGCTCCTCCGCCTAACCACTTTAATGAATTTACAATTTTAAAAATTACAGTTGAGACGTACAGATGTAATTAATATTAACTGACATTTTATGTCGCAGAGGCAAAAAAAATCAATTTGTGTCTACCATCTACATTAATTTATCTGTGTGAGTCAAATTAATTCATTGTCATTTTTTGTTTATTCTTGAAATTTTGCAAAATGGAAAGTCATGATGTAAGGAACATTCTTAAAAAATGATATAAATAAGAGCTCCTACTTATTTCACTTAGAATCAATAATTCGAATTTCGCTCGAAATGACAGTTGTCATTACCCGACGTGCCTCAACTGTGAACAATAAACAAAAAACCGGGGTATATATTTTACATTACTACTTACTCATTACATTACACTTACATTAATACTTATACCGGGAGCGGTAGCTCAGTGCATCAACTGATGTCACTGCAGCGCCTCTGACCGGGAGGTCCTAGATTCGAGTTCTGTCGGCGGCAGGATTTTCGACTCTAGCTTTTCTGCTAGATCGGATTCAGTCGCTGTCTGGAGGAGAATCCTAGCGGCCGGCTGCTCTGATCGGTAGTTTTCCGTGGTTTCTCCGATCAACACCAGGCGAATGCCGGAGCAGCCCCTACCCAACGGGCCCCGGACCGCGCGCGATCTGTCCTTCCCATGCCTTGTCCTATCCTCTCCCTTTACACACACACACACACTTACACTAACATGCACTACACTACCACATATTCCGGGAGACCGGTCGGGAACTTAGAGCTTGTCTCGGCTGGGGCTCTGCCCCCCAGGTTAGGGGGAACCCCACTAGTCGACGGTAGGTCGGTGCCGGATCTCGCCATCCAGCGGGGGAAGATCACCGCCATCTCCCGAGAAAAAACATGAACTACACTAATTGGACTAATGACCAAAGCAGTTTACGTGCCCGGAAACACGAAAAAATCATCATTAATACATTTTCAAATTTTTGCTAACTGTTTAATAAACTGTATTTTACTATATTTTACTTTTCCTGGAGTGGCTCGTCCAGAATTTTCAGTGAATTACCAAAAGCATATTCCACCCTCCGAAATAAGCCTACATCTTTTCTCTAATTATTAACAATTTTAAGAGAAGATTAAACTTAATTATCATCAATATTTTGGTTAAATTAGTAATATCAGCAATCGTAGTTCAGCTGTTTCATTATAGCAAGATAATACACTAAACAACCCAAACAGTTTACGAAAACACAATGATGTTACATTGATTATCCTGTCCAGAACCATTCAGAATTCTTGTTATGATTAACAATTGGATCTGCAGATATCGAACCGTCATTCAAATTTTCAATTACTAATGATCACGATGATCAAAATGAACACAGGCGTTTCGGTGTTATACTAAGGGAATGACATGATTATGTTTACTCAAAGGAAATCACAAATCTCCACAATATTCCATTAGTTCGAAAACGCGAGTAGTATACAATATGTATGATTATGTGCAATATTCGCGTATTTCCACCATTAAAAGTTAAATTTTCGTTGGCGCGCACATTTGCCACGAAAAGGTACTTTACCAGAAACGAGTATAGAGCAGTTAATCTACGTACGGATTTCTCTTCAACGCCACATGTGCAATACACATTTATGTAATGAAGCTATTCACACAAAGCTGTTCATACAATTCTCTTCATTCAGATAGCCAGAATTCTCTTAAATAAATTATTAATTTTGAGACCCAAACAAATTTCACGGAATAATTACCATACCAGCGCAGACTCATAATAATCTCTTTCTCTCTCTCTTTCTCTCTCTTCCTCACTCTTTCTCTCTCTCTTCCTCACTCTTTCTCTCTCTCTTTCTCTATCTCTATCTTTCTATCTCTCTCTTTTTCTCTCTCTTTTTATCTTTCTCTTTTTATCTTTCTCTTTTTATCTTTCTCTTTTTATCTTTCTCTTTTTATCTTTCTCTTTTTATCTTTCTCTTTTTCTCTTTCTCTTTTTCTCTTTCTCTTTTTCTCTTTCTCTTTTTCTCTTTCTCTTTTTCTCTTTCTCTTTTTCTTTTTCTCTTTTTCTCTTCTCTCTCTCTCTCTCTCTTCTCTCATTTTCTTTCTCTTTTTCTTTCTTTTCTCTTTCTCTTTTTCTTTCTTTTTCTCTTTCTTTTTCTCTTTCTCTTTTCTCTTTCTCTTTTTCTCTTTCTCTTTTTCTCTTTCTCTTTTTCTCTTTCTCTTTTTCTCTTTCTCTTTTTCTCTTTCTCTTTTTCTCTTTCTCTTTTCTCTTTCTCTTTTCTCTTTCTCTTTTTCTCTTTCTCTTTTTCTCTTTCTCTTTTTCTTTTTCTCTTTTTCTCTTCTCTCTCTCTCTCTCTCTTCACGCATCACGCACACACGCAAGGTCCCGCGCTTGCTTTAGATTTGGATTTTCGCGTGTTATTGTGGAATTATTGTTAATGCTCTGTATTCCCGGCGCTGATCGAAATATGAGTCAATCTGTAGTTCCACCAAACTCGGGGAGATGCCTGGATGAAGAAACCTTGCAAGTCGACATGTAGGGCAGCGCCATATCTCACAATCCAGCGGACGTGAACGCCGCCACAGCCCTAGATATTACATGTACTATATTTTCGGGACTAAAACCGTAACAATTGAGACGCCCGACACAGCTAATCAATAAATCCTAACACAGAATCATTTCAGACGTTTGCTCTTGCCGTGATTGACGAAATTACATAATTCTGAGTACACGAAAATTGGTCGAACTAAAAATCAAGTTACCATATTTTTGTCCCTTTTTGTTCAAGTTGTTTGTTTTCCTACTTCTTTTCCTGAGTACCAGAACACTTCCGTCCCGTTCCGCCAGAAATCAAGCCCTGCAAATATGTTTGTTAGACAAATTAGTCAGCTCATTTAGATTCTGTCAGAATTCATGCGCAGCTCTGTACATCGTCTGTGATATCCTATATTGCGGCTAAATAGTGTTTTCCCTCCAGGAAAACAAAACAAAACAAAATAAAACAAATAAAATAACGCTGTTTCAACATGCCATATCTTTCGATCCACAAGGAGAGACTGCGATTATGCTGCAACAACGCAGAAAATTCTCTCAGTGAAAGCGATGAGTTTTTTAGGCGGTTCCGGGCATTAATTGATGTCACTGCAGTGCCTCTGACTGAGAGGTTCTAGGATACGAACCTCGACAATGGCAGGATTTTCGGCATTAGCTGGGTCGAATTCAACCGCTGCAGCTGTCTTGAGAGGAATTCTGGAGGAGTTATCCCGGCTGGAGTGGACATATCTGGAGTGGGTACTTCCGCAAGCCGCCGTGTAGGTCGGCACCAAATCTCACTATTCAGCAGAGAAGGAATCACGCTCACCTCCCGAGATAAAACATACACATCAGTAACGGGACTAATTTCCACAGCAGTTGACGTGCCCAGAAACATTACTCAAAAGAAAAGTCAAAACAAACGTAGCATAAATCCGTCAAATGATGGAAGAAAGAGCTTTGTTTTCTAGTCTAACACGTATAGTTCTGACCATGTAAATCTCTGAAGTTATTCTGAACTGACATATACACATTTGATAAAAAGAAAAAAATATTCAGCAGTTACACAATGCAAAACAGTGCAAATGCCCTTTTGCACTGTTTATTGATTGAAAAGTCTTCCTCCTTGGTACGGTACGACAAAATAGTTGTTGCCGTACACGTATCGTAAAGAAAACATGGACATTTAAAACAACTGGGAATTTCAAATTAAATATGAATCAACATCGCCTCTATATTGGGAATGATACAAAGGGTAGTCTTGTAAGTTTCCCGGAATTCTTACTTAAAATAAAGTAATCAACACGCACAAAAGTGTCTTTGGCGAACCCATGTATGAATGCAGGACTCATCTTCTATCGTTGCCTCGTCCACGAAAATTTCATTTTACTTTCTTTACTAGTTACGTAAATAACTATTATCCAGATCAAAGGGTTAAGTTACGTCGTATATAAAATTTGACATATACACTTTTAAACCCCTGCTAGCATTATTCTTTGAGATAATCACGTCACGTCACGTGGTCCCTTTCGTCACTTGCGATGTACACGTCACCACTGACTGGTGGTGCGCTGCTCGCAAGCTAACTCCGGGGTGCGACTCTGCCTTCCTACCTCTGTTCTTTATGGCGAAAACCATTTTACGGGTCTCCTGATACATGCCATCCGGCTTATGAATGAAAATATCACAAAAGTATTCCCCCTATCCCAAGACGCTACGGAAAACAGGCGGATGGAGGCTTGCCGGGGAATTTCATTTGACACGTGGCTTTGTTCTTTCTATTGCGGCGTCGAAGATATTCAATTAAGTGCCCCTGGGAATTTAATCCCAATAATCGTGGCGGAGATCGGCCCGGGCGGCCGGCGATATTGCAGGTATGCATTATTCATACGCAATACAAGGCCCTGGCGCCGGACGGGGCTGAGGGAATGGAGGGAGGGTGAGGGATGGTGAGGAGCGAGGGGCGGGGACGAGCGGAGCGGCTCAGCCTTAAAGGAGTGGGGTCGTCCGCGGCTTTGAACGGCTGGGCAGCAAGCAGCCCCAAGGCACGAGCGAAAACCCGGGACCAGTGGGCGGGAGACAGTCCAGAACAGGTGGCCTTGCATATCGTTTTTTATTTTATATGCGGGAGAACCTCGTTAACTCGGACCTCTGTAACCCGGACGTGAGTTTTATTTATTTCATTTATTTATTTTACGTCAAAAAACAGTTAAAAAACTGCGTATGATGGGCTATGGGGAAAAGTGAATTGTGTGCACATTTTCAAAATTCTGTGATCCCTACACTAAATCATTTACTACTTAAGTTTTGAATTTTGAAAGGGAGAAAAAAAAAACAAAAAAAACTCCCATGTAATAAAATCTATTTTCAAGGATAAATAAGCAATAAATTTTGGCTCTTATTACTTCCTGCCGCGACAACGTGGAAACGATAATTTGAATATTTGTATTTCCCACTGAATTCTAGAAGACGTGCACAGAAAATGAAGTTACATTTATGTCCAGAAGCAAAACAAGGGGCCATCTCGGCATTTGCTCAATGGATCAGGGAAACTGGACGAAAAACCTGATCGAGATGGGGGTCATTGACCCGGAAGCTGTGTTACAATTGTTGTTACAGGTTGTTTATACTCATTTATACAGTTCAAATGGTAATTAATGCATTATATATCATTGTTAAAATTAATGTTACTTTTCTTGTGATGCTCAGTATAGTCTCTAATTGTATAGAAACAGTTATGCAGCAGAAACGATTTCACTTGTGATTTAAACTTTTCTATTGAATTTAATCGTTTAATGTCATCTGCCAAAGTGTTGTAAAATAATGTACATGTATTGTATGTGAATTTTTTGTAATGAGCTGTTGATACTGTCACCTGATGAATGTGATTTCTACACGTCGAGTGTTATAGTAATAGACTTCGGCATTTTCTGAAAATATATTCCCGCCCTTAAGCAAGTCATTTTACAAAAACCACTGATTCGTAAATAAACAGACACGGTAATGGTAGAATTCTAGATTAATGAGATAGGCTTACAAGAATCACGTGGGTGGGATTTGGTTATTATTCGTACAATTCGTTTTGTAATCTAAAAGTCACCAGGAGCTATAAGATGTATTTCCCAGAATATTATGCCATATCTCAGGCGGGAATGAACATTCGCGAAGTATACACAACGAGCAGTATGAAGGCTGACTGAATTTGCAAGAATTCTGAACGCGTAGCATAATGAACTTAATTTTGTGTTCAATTCATTTTAAATGAGGTAGATTCCATTTAAGGTTTGACTGAATTGAGAGACACAAAAATTTTGTTGCCTTAACATCAGTCAATGGTACACCGTTCATTTTCAATACTTCACAGAATTGTTTATTTGAAATGGAAAACTGCATTAAAACAGTTTTCTTTTCATTTACTATTAATTTGTTATTTCGGAACCAATTTGAAACATCTGATATTGTACTATTTACGGTTTCTTTATTGCAAAGGATGTTCGTATCATCCGCAAAGAGAACCGTTCTTCCGTTTCGAATCATCGAGGGCATATCGTTTACGTAAAGTAGGAACAGAATAGGGCCTAAAATCGATCCTTGAAGAACTCCACATGCAACGGGCAAAGAGTCGGAAAGGTGCGTACGTAATGTTCCATCATTCCAGTAAGGTATTTCAACTTTCTGAGATCGTTGTTTAAGGTACGAACATAACCAATCTATAGCAATACCACGGATTCCTTATGAAGGTAATTTTGAAAGTAAAATGTCATGATCAATGATGTCAAAAGCTTTTGAGAGATCTAAAAATAATCCAATAGGTGCCTCTTTTTGATCTAATGATGAGGCGACATCTTTAAGAAAAGAAAATATAGCTGTTTCCGTTGATTTTGATTTTCTAAATCCATGTTGGCAATCTGAAAGCGCGTCGTGTTTGGTGAGAAAGGTTTCCATTCGTACGTAAAAAAGTCTCTCTAATATTTTTGAAAAAACTGATAGAAGAGAGATGGGCCGATAATTTTGAATTTCATTTTTGTTGCCTTTTTTGAAGAGCGGCTTAATTTTAGCTGTTTGAAAATATCTGGAAACGTTCCATTGCATAAATATGCATTAAATATGTGAGTTAACGGGTGTATAATGGCATACGCACAAGTCTTTAACAAAGAATCTGGGAATTCATCTAAACCGGACGAATATTTATTTTTTAGTTTACCGATTATTTTGAGAATTTCATAGGAAGAAGTTTCGGAAATGAACTTTGTGTCTAAAATTTTGGGTGAACTGTCTGTTTTTGAATTTTGTGCCCGAAGACCCTTAGTGAGATCGGCAGCAATTCTCGAAAAGTATTGGTTAAAGAGACTAGCCACTGTTGCCGGATCGTTTACATTTATATCGTTATATTTTAAAACAACTTTCTCTACGGGTTTTCTAGTTGATTTGGTAGTATTTTTATTATATTCCACATTGCTTTTGTTTTATTATTTGAGTTCAAAATATCCTGATCGTTTTTCATGATTTTAGCCTGCCTTATGACTTTTCGTAACAATGTTTTGTATTTTTAAAGTAGATAAGGAAATCTTGAGATACGTCATGACGTTTAGAAATGAAAGAAAGAATTAGCTTGTTTTTACAAGATGTCCTAATCCCTTGTGTTATCCAAGAATTGCTTTTCCGTGAAATATTTAATTTTCGTTTTTGAAGAGGAAAGCAAGTGTTAAAATGAATTGAAAGAGTTGAAAAAAAGAATTATATTTGTCGTTTGTATCAACAGTATTATAAACCGCTTCCCATGACTCCTGCATCAAGTAGTCAATGAATAATTTAATTTTACTTTTAGTAAACAATCTAGTCATACGTGTATTATTTATTGTGTCAGTGATCGCATTTCTTATAATGGTAAGAATTTGTGCATCGTGGTCACTGTATCCTAAATCTTTTGTTTCAACTTCATATCGAGTAGTAGTTTTGTTAATTATAATTTGATCAATTGCCTTCATCGAATTTTGTGTGATCCGTGTAGGTACATTAATTGTAATGTCTAAATTGAAGGAATTAATTAAATTGAGAAACTTTTCTTTCTCGCAAGATTCGACCAGAAAATCAATGTTAAAATCTCCGCATACAACAATGGATTCAAAAGAGCGATTGCTGACTTTGTTAAGTGTTATCTCAAGGTTTTCTAAGAACAAAATATAATCTGCAGTTCTCTTTGTTGGAGGTCTGTAAATGCAAAGTATTATCACTTTGAGTGAAGTAAGATGTACAACAGAAATTTCGAAAATATTTTCAATGGAATACACATTTAATTCCGCCAAGGGGATAGAATCAATATTATTTCTAACGTAAATACAAGAACCACCATACGTAGGACCTTTATGCGATTCTCTCTCTCTCTGCAATAAAAGCCTGCGAGGTAAAAGTTTGGAATTTGGAAAATGCGCTAGGATTCATTAGGAGATAACCAATGTTCTGTAAAGCAAAGAACGTCCGTTTGATTTAGATCCTCTGTAGAGCTGCTAGGTTAATCCGAACATACGGATAATCTGGATAAGTTTTACACATGGAATATATTGTTTAGCGTAGCAAATACATTTGTTCATATTTATTCCCATTTGACCTTCAATTTTGTGACAGACGTTAAATTATAAAAACCGTTGCAGATTCACAAAATTTACATAATGCTTTTAACTTCTTTAACACTTTATTTCTTCTTGAGCTTCTATTTTGGCTGAAAATCTTAAAGCATTAAATTATTAAAATTACGCGACGTTTCTGGTAATTATTTTACAGAAGATAAATAGCTATTGTCAGAAGGTATATTTTTCGAATTTACTTCTCAGCGGAGGAGTTAATTGCCCTGTCCCCAAATACCAACCCCCTTCTACCTATCCGACGTGTTCTGCACCGGGCCACCCGCAAAAGGGAAGGAGGGGAGGAAGTGGTCCTCACGATGCCCTGGACATTCTTGGTTGGTTCGTTGGTAGTGATTCCTGCCGCGACAACTAGTCCCGTAAGTGTAAGGTATGATTTCCTCGGGAGGTTGCTGTGATCTTCTTCCGCTGGATGGCGAGATCCGGTGCCGAACTACCGTCGGCTAGCGGTGTTTCTCGTTACCAGGTATCTCCCACCGGTAGAGCACTGCCCCATGGAACAAGCTCTAAGCTCCTGACCTATCTCCCGGCATGTGTGGTGGTGTAGTGCATGTTTGTGTAGGTATTTGTAAGGGGTGAAGATAGGACTAGGAAGGGGAAGGAAAGATCGCTCGCGGTCCGTGGCCCGTTGATAGGGTATTGCTCCGGCATTCGCCTGGTATCCGGGAAACCACGGAAAACTACCGATCAGAGCAGCCGACCTCTAAAATTCTACTCCAGAAAGCGACTGAATTCGACCTAGCTGATCATTCTTAGGGACACACACTAGTTTGTTGCGATTTGTATTGTGTACACTGTAAATACATATTACAATGTGTTTATAGGTGAAAGGGTGTCTTAATAATTTCTATTCTCTATTAAACATATGTTTGTAAGTCCTTGTTCTTTTTTATCGTTCCTCCCTAAATCTCTGGACAACCAGGATTTTCATTAACAAGGATCGACCCCGGTCCCAGTTGATCCGGGTGAAGAAGGTTCAATTGTACCACTGTACAATATTGTCCATAAGGTCACCTCGATTAGCAGTCGAATACCAATGTGTGTGTCGGGGGCGCGGGGGGCTGGCAACAACGGACCCCGTTGTAAATGTTTTCCTCTATGCTTATTTAAGCTGGAATTGAAAGTTCCATTGTTTAGGACTTTTATTCTCAGAACCTTCATCAATCCTTTCGACTTTGGCGTTACACATTTCAACGCTTAACGGTTATCGGATGTTTACAATAGAATTCGGAACTATCGCCATGCGTAATAGCTTTGTGGAGACACCGGCATTCTTTTGCATCCAGCAGGGGTGTAACTATGTTAATGTTCACTCGGAGCAAGAACTCAGAAGGGGTGGTGATAAATGCTTGGTTTCAAATGTAAAGCTATTATATTGCAGCTATTTCAATTTTGGTACAAGAGTAAATAACAAATTGATTCTAAGATACTGCTATTGACACACTTTCAAACTAGCATGTTTAGTATTTCTTTTCATACCATAACCATTGAAAAGTAAATAAATAGATTTGTCAAAATGATATTGCGATCTGCATGTGTGCGGTACGAAGCTACACAGTTCCTTTACAAGAAGACGCATAATTACGATAAATAGAACTAATAAGAGAAATAAGAGATTTTACTCAACTAATTGCGTTGTGTAGTTACAATTAGATACTTCACAAATGTTTTAATATATTTATGAAATTTGAAAACTAATTTAAAAAAAGAAGTTAAATTATATCCGATATATTTAGCATTTCTACGCGCGAAGCCTTTTTCAATGCCTCTACAAATAGCTTGGTAGCTAACATGTGCTCTATGAATATGAGTCGCTCCGATTGGTTGGTCATTGATGTCCCGGTTAATTTTGAGAGATAATGTTTAACGAACTTTAGTTGGTAAAAACTCCTTACGAGGCGAGAGTAGCATTGTGAGAAAATTTATCAAAGCTGTCGTTATGTTGGAACACATGTTGAAGTCCATTCTTGTATAATACCTTGAGAAGACTTGATGGTATATCAGTTTTCATGTTAGAGCTTAAATCCAAGATCAACAGTTCACTCAGTCTCCATCGTGAACGTAGTGCCAACCGCTTGCCAGCAGCTCAAAGCGTATTAGTAAGCAGTGCGTTCTCGACCTGCGAGGGCCACTGCGCGCGAGTATATTTGAGTGTCTAAATACTGGTGCTTGCTATTTTCATCTAAAGCGGCCACTTCGTTGCAGACGGAGCACGGGCGTGCTCCAAGCGGCTGGCGCCTCACTCGGCGGAAGTTCTTCTCTCTATATTAGTGAAACGTCTATATAAACTGTGAAGTGCCTAACAGTATTCCCAAACAAAATAAGCTCAACAATGGACCATGAAACGGGCTCTCTTGAGAGCGACATAGCAGCGGCACTGAAAAAGCTCAACGACGCCGACATTGGCTCTGGTGAAGGTTACATTCAGCCAGCAATGCAGCTGTTCAACTTCCAAGGTGCGACAAACTGCAGTATCGAACACCAAGAAATTTCTTCACTACTACCTGAGAAAGTAAAATAATTAACATATCATGAATCTCACCAATATATTTACTTCCTTCAACAAGTGTTCCATTGCCCGCAGTTAGTTCATCAAACTTCATACTCCCAAAATCCTTCCCCCATCCGATCTCCAGAATATCTACCTGCTTCAACTACATGACCGAAATCAAGAGCCGGGAATGACAATTAACCCAGATCAACGACAATTAAATCAAGGTATGGAAGTACAACTTCAACCATCTCAACGTAAGGAAAGAAACGAAAAACCTAGAAGCATAAACACTAGGAAGAGTAATCTTAAACGCAAGAAATGTTCAAGTGAGTAAGATGTTTGTGAATATGTTGTCAAGACTGAAAATAACGCTACGATTAGTTAGCTAACCTCCATGACACCGGGGAAGAAAGTGAAACTGTGTCGGACATAAGAATTCCTCCAATTTTTGTTCGTGAAACAAATTATCCTCAAGTGATAGAAGGGATCAAGAAGAACATTTTTGCGGACTTCACAACCAAACCAGGAAAAGACTCAGTGAAGTTGATGGTTACGACAATAGAAGACTTCAGGAATTACCGTAAGTTTTGTGAAAGCAAAAATATTCAATTTCGTTCCTTTGAAGACCCAATAAAGAACAATTTTTCTTGTAATGATAAAAGACTTTCCAATTAATTATTTTGAAAATGAAATTCTTAAAGAACTAAAGGAATTACATTACCAAGTTGTGAAGGTTTGTAGACTCTACAATAAGAATAGAAATCCATTCCCAGTTTGTGCAATAGATGTAGAGGACAATTATCAAGGCAGAAGAATATTCAAATGTATTTAGACAATTTTACAGTGTAGTAAAAGTTCGCAATGAACGTTAACAAATCAACTGTCCGCACGAAGCACCTTTCATTTTCCTCCACTCCCAAAACGACCTCCAGCAGCACCGCGTTAACTATATCAACTTCAAGACATAACAAACCTTATATCTAATATTACATCTCAAGTAATGAAAGATATTATCTCTCAAATTCAAAATTGAAATCATAACGTCTTAAAAAATTTAAAATATGGGAAGTAATTGCAGAGAACTGAAATTTATCAACTGGAATGCAAATGGCGTTAAGGGTCAGGAAAATGAATTCATATATATCTTAAAGGGTAATAAAATTAAAAGAGCAGCCATCACTGAAACTCAACTATCACTGGGAGAAGGATTCAATATTCCTGTCTATAAAACGTATAGAAACGACAGGATATCACAAACTAGTGTCAGATGGTGTAGCAATTTTGATATTTAATCATATTAAATACGGGCAGGTTCTTAGATGGTTCTCGCTAAATTTAGAAACAGTCGGTATAAAAATATTTCTTAATACTGATGAATTAGTAATAATAGATGCATACAAACCACCAAATAAAGCATTTCCATGCCCCGTTTACGAGGACATTTTTAACAGTTATCACCGACTAATAAAACTAGGAGACCTAAATAGTAAATATAAGGCTTGGGGATGCAAAAAGTATATTTATGTATTAACCTTCACTTCTGCGACTCATTTTCCATTAATACAAATTTTTCAGATAACGTAGATATTGTACTAACCAAAAGTATACATTTTCTGATATTTCAAAGCGTATTACATCACCATCTGTCAGATTACCACACAGAATTAATAACATTTTTCAAATCAAAAGAAGAAATAAAATTAAGAGTGCAACAGTAATAGTAAACTGGCCCAAATATTGATACCTAATACAAGAAAATTACTCATACTCTAGAAATATTAAAGCTATATCGGATCTTGAATTGGAAATCGCAAAATTTAATATAGTTATCAGTGAATCATAAAAACAAGACTCGACTCTAAAAAGTACAAATTGTGCTAGCAAGAAAAAACATTCTAATATAGTTATTAAATTTAATTAAATCCAAGTGGAATCTGAGAAGATATGGCAAGAAACACTTAGATACCATATTCGATCTAAACCAAACAGACTATCGTGAATAGTTAAATTACTAGACAAACTCAGATATTCCAAATTTCAACAATCTTGGAAACAAATGGACATTCAGCTCATCTCTGGTTAACAGTCAAACGTATCAGAGGAGAAACTAGTGGTACAAAAACAGTACGTAATGTAACCGCTTGTCGCCGGTCACATTTATAACCAACGGAAAATGGAAGCAATAATACCCGACATTAGGCTCTACACGTAGTTTCTACAGTGGCGAAGAGATGGCGTAAGTCAGAGAAGGATTTCTGAACGCACTCAGACCGTAGCCAATCAGGAAATTTTCGTGGAAATACGGACGTGGCGTGAACTCGCGTCAAAAAAGAGCTCGCTCTTTCTGGTTCGAGACGGCAAGGAGAACGGTTGTCTACGAGTACGCCACATGGTCGACGAGGGACACGCGAAGATTGCGGAACACAAAAGCTTTAATAAAAGGTAATTGACTGAGTACTTTTCATGGACTTACGTACTGTGAATATCGTGAGATTACATGGAATTAGTAAATGAATATTAAACAAGAATGCAATGAATGAAAGAACGACGGCGGTAATAGATCGAAATGAATCTGTAAAACCACGTTGCTGCATTCTTGTTGCTAGAAAAGAGGACTATTGTAACATAGGACATGTTTCTTCTTTGTTACAGCTTTAATAGATTTCATACTTTTCATATATTCTTTATTCTTATTTTTGGGAATTTCACTTTGGAAATCCTATGATGAAATTTTGAAAGTTATGAGAAAGACGGATTATCCAACAACTAGTTTGACTTTTGCCATTACGAAGTCATAACTTGGAGTCTCGGACTCGCATTCTGAAGCGACCATCGCCTCTGCGAAAGCTGTGGTGAATTTTCGCCTGGGAGACGACTGGAAGACGGTGTTCGGAATACTTCAGTGCGATAGGCAACGCAGGGACCGTGCAGAAGAACGACGACCTTGAGGCGCGAGGGTCGCGCGACGGGTCAGCTACACAGCGCGGGACCAACTTGCGGAGCTCGCCGGTCGTGAGTTATATAAAAGCAGAAAGAACACTCACTTAATTTCAGTCTGAAAGAAAAAAAAAACTTCTGAGATAGGAGTATAATTATACTGGCCAAAACGTTGTAATGTGAGCTTCCCTCAAAAACAGACGTTGATCGGGCAAGTTTCTGAGAACATTGGTTTTATTTCTTTTCGACAGTCGTAACAAGAATCAGATTAAAGTAATTCTTTATGTTTATGATAGAAGTTGTTTGTACAGAATTATTTATTTAGTCATATTTTAATGATTCAAATCATTTCAGAGACGTTATGAAACAAAATTTTGTGTTGAAAGGCTATGTAGAAGCCGAAGGTCAAACGTGACTACTGAGTGTAACGTAAATAGTGATTTAAAAGGTAGTAGTGAATTTCTAGTATTGTGTGTATGTATTTTTCTTTTACAGGATGAATATGTGAACTATGATTTGTGTGTCTCATGTGTGATATTCTTTGTGAAGTGTAAAAATGTATCCATTGCTTGTTTTCTTGTAAACAGGGATCTGAATTATTATTATTCTAGTGAAAAACTGCAGTTTAGGTAGGGAATTAGCTACCATAATTTTACGAAAAGTGAAAACATAGGAGGATCTGTGAATTTCATTTGTACAGAGATTTGGCATTCAATAGAATACATGTAATTACATTGATGTAAACGAAAAATGTAAAATCTGTTACATTTTGGCGCTCTAGAATATATGTTATTTGTCATTTAAAACTGAAAAATTGTGTTGGTCTATTAATTGATCAGTAGCTTAACAAAGACGAACCCACTACCAATAGGGAAGTTTATCCGTAAACTGAGATATTCCCAGGGATGCGTGACGGTGTAATCACACGTCGCGAAGTAGGCAAATGACAGATCTACTTTTGTAATCGGTGAGGCTCGAGAGGAGTACGGTTACAGTAATTTGTCCCCCGTATTTTCATGCAAAATTACGCGAAAAGTACTCAGATTTTCGAAAAACATTACAGGACCTTATTTCAAAATGTATCATTAAGAAACAGATTTCATAAAAAGGGAAAATCTCTAACCTCATAATTGTAGTTGTAAGAAGACTCCCAAGAAAATTAACTTCTGCAATTTTCGAAAAATCAGGACTTTTAACGAAGACGCGAAATGCGCCATTCTCTTGAACGTCCTTCACACTATCAAACAACCAAATCTGATTAAAATCAATGAGACCATTTTTTTTAAAATTGGAAAATGTGCTTCATGTAAAGTTCCCCCAAAATTAAAATATGTTTCAAATTCATTTCAAAAGGCTACGACATCAGATTAGAGAATTTCAGACAGAACGATTATAGAATATCAATTTTGGAGAAAATGGGCTAAACGGTTTAACCGCTAGCTTTGTTCACACACAGACAGACGATATGCCGTCATTCGCTTTTTCGATATCAAGGGCCCACAAACCATGGATTCTGGCTACACTAGGTATTAGAGATTTTTTCTAAATTTAGCAACTGGATTAATCCATTTCTTCGTTGCCAGGACCCTGTAATAAGAGTATCTGCCGGAATTTCGCCGTTTCCCCCGCAATATTACATAACTTTCTTCCTACTCCGTAGCGACAAAGTAAAAATATTCTTCCGTTTTCGTTTAAGTAGTAGTTATTGGATTAGAGCTAAACTCGTTAAGAGAATCTTATTAATTTTTCCTAAATTCTTCTAGCACAGGGCTGCTCAAGCAGAGCGAATAGGGAGCTCGCAGCCGTGTTGGCTACCGAGAGTGCAACACCAGTGCCTGGGCGTTGCGCGGCTTGCCATAACCTGTCACAGTGGCCCCATAACTACAGTCGCGGAAACGTTGAAGTCGATGCGAACACGCTGACCAGAGCGTCCACACCGACAATTTTTAATTGAACATGGGAAGAAACGTATCTTCTCGCAAATTGCAGCAACTATGCCAAATGTTTAGTTTGCAAAAAAAGTGCTTAATTACATAAGTTTAATTTGCAACGAAATTATATGGTTTATCATGCTGCTGAATATGATAAGTACTCTAAAGAGGAACGTACGGAATTTTATAGTGATATAAAAACCAATGTGTCACGAGAAGTACGTTTTGGATATAATTTGAACTTCCTTTGTTTTTTAAAATAAAATAACACAATGTAAAAGAGGCCCATTACATATATTTTAAAACTGTCCCCTTGGGAAATAAGAACTTCTCAATCTTCTCCAAATTACCTTTAGCATAAAACATTCACGAAACATCGAATTTTGGAGAGTAGGTAGATGTATTCAGAACATTGCGTTTGGAATTTGAAATCCGGTTTAAGGATGTTTGATTTACAATTATAATTTAATATATTTGTTACACATTTTTCTCTTGATGTAGGTTCCTTCCGTTCCTTTAGGAACATAGAAGGAACATAGAAATAACTGATTTACAGTGTGACACTGAGTTAAGAGAAAACGTCAAACAAAAATATGTATTAGAATTTTATGAGTACGTACCTCAAAAACGTTTTCCGAATTTACATCAGAATGCTGCTCGAATATTGAGAATATCTCGAAAGCTTGAATGTTAATTGTTTGGATGAACGCACAATTGTGAGCGATATTTTTCTTTTAAAATTTGTAAATCTCCAATGAGAAGTACGTTACAGTTCAATATGTGAAATGCATGAAGAAAAATAGTTCATTTCGCAATTAAATTCATTTTTTATTCTAATTTCCTTTACTGTCAGTCTTTCCGTTATTACTTTATTTAGTACAATTTTTTCGGTAACTTTTAAATACTTTTTATAATCAGTAGCATGATAAACTGTAGTGGCACTGCAATTTAATTTCTTAATGTGATTGAGCATTATTTTGCAACTAAATATTTGGCATATCTGGCGCAATCTGCAAAAATAATTTTTTCTATCCATACCGTATTGAAAACTGTTTTTTTTATTTTCAAATAGATGTATATAACTGTAATTCAAATGTGTGTACAACTAGTAAATTTCCCAATACATGTTACAAAAATATTTCATAGTTTTTCTGTCGGGATATCCTTTTCCAGGGCAGTGAGACATGTTCAGTCCCAGCAATAGAAAATACCCCTAAAAAAGAGACGCGACCCACTGTGCCGCAAACCACCGATCAAGAGATGACGTAAAGAGCAAGGAGCAAGCGATGGATCCTCCTCATAGCCGATCCCTGGACGACCCTCTTCTCCTATATAACAGTTTCAGCTTTCCTCTCTGATGACCATTTGCTGTTTCTTTGAAAGATAAGGGAACATGGTTTACTTGAACCTCGCATCCATGGTAGAGAAAGCAAAGAAGTTTGGCGCCCTTCCCAATCCGGCGCCTGAGGCATACGCGCTATCTGCACCCGTTCTAGTAACGTCCTTCCCACGTTACAATGTTATTTTTAGTATCAGTAAATGTACATAACTTGTACAATCGCAGCATCGTAGTGAACGTCTAAACATTCTTTTAAAAAAGAGTGCGTGGCTATATTTGTTTTCTCACGGAAAGTGTTATATACAGGAAATCCAGGGGTAGATATATAACAGTTCTTTGCGAATTCGTTTATTTACATTAAACCTACAATCCAATATTCGAAGTCCAGAGTACAACCCAAGTCAACACACACAACACAAGATGTCCCTTTCGCAGCGCCGTAGTCACAGTCCAACAAGATACTTCCCGAAACACAGCCACACGCTGCCGGCCCGGTGGCCGAGATCGCTAAGGCAGTATTGTCGTAGTGATCTCGGACCAAAGGGTCGCGGGATCGAGTCCCGCCTCGGGCATGGTTGTATTTGTGTTCGTCCTTTCACCCCTTATCAACACGCTCTACGTTGAAACTAGACTCTGCTGGCTCCCTTTGCTCGGGGCCCTTATGTACCCCCGAGCCCTCTGCGACGGGGAAGGTAGGGATGGTGCCTCCCGGTGGCTGTTCTCCGTTGCGGTCCGGTGCCTCGGTACTCGCCCTTCTCCTAGTGCCTTCAGGCACTGCTCATTTATTGTCCGTCGCCGGTCCGGGCGCGTCTCCTGGGCGGCCACAGTGGGCCGCCCCTCTCTCCGGCACAGTGTGCCCACCTGGCCTGCCTCCGTGGGCAACCGCGGGCACAATACTGTATACACAGCAGAAAGGACTACAAGTATGAAACTTTTCCAAAGTATTTATGTTCATGCCGTGCCTCAAAAACTGACCTTAGTTTATCCCAAACTAGCATAAAATTATTTTAATATATTGCTTGCCCTCAATTATATTGCAGTTTATTCTGGTATGCGTCCATTGGTATGCGTCTGTAAGCGGTCACATCCGTTAACGGCTATTTTTGCAGAACCGAATATTTCTTTCTTTCTTTCAGAAGACACGTGTAAGTTTTCTGTCTTTTACGATGCGATTTCTCTCCGCAGCCAGCAGTCACGCCCATTTCTTAGGATGATCTGCATTAAACGGCCACCTTGAGCGAATTTGAACTATGTTTGAATAAGATGCGAAAGACGGTGGAATTTACTGATGATTAAATTTCTTTTTGTCACGAAATGCACTGTCAAATAGCATAAAGGGTTACATCCCTTACCTTGCATGGATGGTGAGATCCGGCGCCGACCTACCGTCGGCTAGTGGGGTTTCCCCCTCACCAGGACTCTCCCACCAGCAAGGCACCACCCCAGCCGAGACAAGCTCTAAGCCCCGACTGATCTCCCAGAATATGTGGTAGTGTAGTGCATGTTAGAGTAAGTGTGTGTGTGTGTGTGTGTGTGTGTAAGGGAAGAGGATAGGACAAGGAAGAGGAAGGACAGATCGCGCGCGGTCCGTGTCCCGTTTATTAGGGTACTGCTCCGGCATTCGCCTGGCGTTGATCGGAGAAACCACGGAAAACCACCGATCAGAGCAGCCGGCCGCTAGAATTCTCCTCCAGACAGCGACTGAATTCGACCTAGCTGTAAAGCTAGTGTCGAAAATCCTGCCGCCGTCAGGACTCGAATCCAGGACCTCCCGGTCAGTGGCGCTGCAGTGGCATCAGTTGATGCACTGAGCTACCGCTCCCGGTCTCATGCTCTTTGATAACTTGTCTATGATATAAAGGCATGGCGCAGAATGTTCGCGAGTCATCACGTTGTTGGTTGAGTTAAGTTAGTTCCCACTGAGCAGATATTGAATATGAGCTTGCGTGACTAGCTCTGACCTTCCGACAAACGAGGACACCTCATCACCCGAAACGACTGGCAAGCGTTCGTGGCGCGCTCGGATTGTGCTCGGCACATATCGAAAACACACGAACAAATGAGAACCTGCGAAGAAAGGCAATGCCATCACTTTATACAAATCAATAATTAGTACATCGGCCCGGTGGCCGAGGTCGCTAAGGCAGTAGTGTCGTAGTTATCTCGGACCGAAGGGTCGCGGGTTCGAGTCCCGCCTCGGGCATGGTTTTATTTGTGTTCGCCCTTTCACCCCTTATTATCACCGTTTCGTTTCACACTCAGAATTACCATAACGTTAATGCCAATAATGGTCGCTAATGACCTAGCTGTTGATATGACGTTAAATTTAAAAAAAAATTAGTCCCTTAATGTTATACGCATGCCCCGGTTGGATAAACGCACAGCTACAATCATAAATAAACTGCAAATAATACAAAATAGATTAGCAATTCACCCTCCATGATATATATCCAACAAACAAATACACAAACTTCTGAATATAACATCCATCAATAAGCACATAGTCCATCTCTCCAATAAAATATGAACTATACCACACGCCGTCCACTAGAACCTCGCCTCTACAGACTATACTCCACACGAATAAAAAACCGTTACCCTTTTAACACCTTCCTGAACATATTCTCTAATAGTAAAAAATCGGTACAGTTTGTAGCTTCCTGCCCCTTTCTGTAGTTAGTTTTTTAGATTAGGAAATAAGAATAGTTGTAAGCCATTCAATAATACGAAAAAGTTATTGTAACTGAACCGTTTATATCTGAATGAAAAATAAATGTGTAGGTAAATGTGTAATGTATGTATTATTTTTATTGAGTCGGTAGTCCGACTTTGCTGGCCAGCTACCGGTGTCCCCCATGCCTACTTAAATTCCCATGCTTGGGGGTAAGAGCGACTTGAGGCGAACATGACGTATTCTCTTCACCGTAACTAGCAAAAACCGCTTGCTTGAGCTTTTCTTCGTCACACAGCTACAGAAATTGGGACGATTTTAAAGGAAAGCTACTTGTTGCGTCGAGCGGAAATCGAACCCGGGACCACAGCACGGGAAGCTATGACGCTTCCCATGAGACATCCCAGGGGCTATATATATAATAATAATTTAAAAAACCTGTGAAGGAGGGCTTGTTCGGTAATCGCACTTTTGGGTACGCTGTGACTCATTAATCCTCGGAGTGTTATGTCACACGTGTGGCATGTAAATGAATACTGGCACTTTGCCCGGCTAAATTATATCCCCGCTGCAATTTCCCATCCTAACGAGATCTCACATTCTCCCAACAAGACAGAATCAGACGTCAGATCGTTAAGTGACGAGTTGAGAGAGAAAGTAAGAATCACACCCAGACGCTAGTAGTAATGCACAGGTGAGTATTCGCAAAAGATATCCATTTTTCATATTCGGTGGGTCAAATGCAGCTAATGAGTTACTCGCTAATGAATTACTCGCTAGATCATGCAAAGGATTCATATTTGAGACACCAAAGCACTATTGTCGAATATGTTATTATGCAATGATCATATTACATTAAACATAGCGGCAAATCCTATTCTCATCCAAATATTGCTGTTATAGCTAAAAATAAAGCATGCACATAAACAATTTCCGTGGAGTTGGAACACAACCACGAGAATTTCTTAAACTATAACTCTTTAAAACTAAGTTTGCAGCTTTTTCCTCAATGTTCCTTTTGTGCTAGATATTTAGAAAGATTCGGTAGGGCGCCTACTTCTTAAAATTTCCTTCTTGTATTTGCCTTTCCAACGTGAAAATGGCGTTTCTAATGAGATGACTCCTTTCTACAACGTGCAAAGGATTCATATTTAAAACACCAATGTCCTATGAAGTGCATTACGAACGAATTCCATACTGAAACAAGAATCGCTTTCCTTGGGCCACTATTTCATTGGCACCACAGCAGCGGTGACGCTGATCGCGGGTAAGCGTCACAGTTGTCATTGCAACGACCGAGGCGAGCCCTACCCTGGGGTTTCAAGAGGCATTGGAAGACGGCCTACTTCACTTCAATGCAGGCGTGGTCTGTGGTGCATTCATTCGGTGTCTTCCTGAGTTTTAACTGCACTGTACAATTCCGCGCACGTACGTACCAATCAAAAATACACTTACGTTTCTATTAACACCAACATACTTGTGGGACGCGATAAGGACAATAAATTTAATTCGCAATTATTTTATTCGAATAAATAATTGGTGAATAGCCACTTCACTTCCTTCCCTTGAATAGTTACCCCTGATTGACTAGCCCGTTTATTTCGATGATTAACGGTATTTGATGGACCCGTCGTGATGAAGAAGAAATACCAGAACGTCAGTATGACTGAATCAATTTCTATACTTTTCCCATAAATAATGACCTATTGTCAAGATCTTGCAATCAATTTATAATGGAGATTAAGAAAACATCAGAAGAGATTAGACGGAAAATTCATTCACGTTTATAATTGTTTTACATCGTGAGTTTCTGACACCTAAGAAAAGGCATAATATATCTATGTTGCAGTAGTGATCTAATTTACATATTATGTTGTACTACGATATGAAAATTAAATGTCCGACGTTTTAAAAAAATATTTCCAAAATGTTTGTTGGGACCATTACTATTGGTTGAAACTATTCAAAAATATATTAATTTGTTTTATAATGCACGTAATAGCTAAACTTTAATTTTTTGATACAGCGGTCTTCTTTTTACGTTTCCGGAATTTCTGAAATGATTTTTACACGTGAATTAGTTTTGGGTCAGTTTGTTATTGTCTATATCATCCTCTACATTCCTTTTCGTTTTGTTCATCTCTGTAAGTTGCATTATTTCTTTCCGCATGCCGGACACCAAAGAAATAAGTAAAATTCCACCATATAATACATCAAATATGGTGATCAATGACATTACTGCGCAATATGTATTTTGAAAAAAATTAAAATATATACAAGCAAATTCATATTTAAGAACATATTTGAACCATGAATGAATGTTCATATCTGTGTATTCTAAGGCTGTGAGCAAACTTATTTCCCAGCATTCTTATCTTTTCCAATATATTATTTAAATTGTTTCGATGTTTTTCCAAGCTGCGGCCTGGTAGAAGCCAAGGCGCCTGGGCAAAGCTCTGCTCTCTTTCCCCGGCGCCGCGCCCAGTGTCAGCTGTTTGTGTGGGCGCGTCTTTGCGCTCGGAATCAGCACTATCGCGCGGCGCAGGCGTGACTGGGTCGAAGGCGACCCGAGTGTCTCATTGTAATGCAGCGAGAGCGCCGGCCTATCAGTCAGGCGCTGCTCCTCCCCCGCCCAGCTCTCACTCCCCGCCCCGCCCCCGCAACCGCCACAGAGGCCGTCACCGCCACCGCCCACGACGCCACACGCCAGGACGCCAGAGCCTCTGCCCCTGACGCCACCTCAGACCGCCCCGCCCCCACCTCCGATGCCGCCCACGCTCCAGCCACCCCTCCCGCCTGCCTTTGGCGCCGCCCCCTGGCTGCCATCACACGCGCCACCCATGCCTCCTCCGCCACTGCTCGCCCAGGCTGCCAGTGCCGCCACCCCCGATTCCGCACTCGCTCCAACCTCGCCCCCCGCCCCTGGCTGCCATCACAGGCGCCCACCGAAGCCACCCACGACGCCGCCCCCGCCTCTGCCGGCTAGGATTCCGAAACCAACCTCTTCCCCAGGCCGCCGCTGCTCCCGATTCGGACGCCGGCCAAACAGCCACCGCCTCCGCCCTCGATGCCGCCCTCACCGCCGCACACGCCTCTGCCCTCTAGGCTCCCCGCCCCCACCCCCCCTCCGGACCGCCTCAGCTCCCGATCCAGCCCTTCAAACTCGCGCCACTCATGCCGCCCCGCCTCCGCCCTCGATCCCGCCCCCCCTCGACGTCACTAATAGATCGCGACACGATTTCCGCTTCCCATGCCGCTGCCCTTCCGTCTCTCCAGCGACCTCTTCCCGCCACTCTCCAGGCTGCCGTCGACCCAGTACTCCACACCCCCTACACTCCTCCACCCCCTTCGCTCTATAGCGCACGGACTACATTCATGGCCCTGTTGGCACCGCACCACCGATGTCTCCGTCTCCGCCTCTGACGGCCACCCTTCCTCTCTTCACCACTGCATGCACAGTTTGTGCTAGTTCAGAGCTAGCATTGCTCTCTGACTCTGTAGCGACCCTGACCGAGTTTCTAGGGCGGTTCGGGTTCCGATTGTGGCGGATTTTTGACACTAGCTATGTCCAATTCAACCTCTGTGTATTATTCAAGCGGCTGATTGCTCTGATCGGTAGTTATCCGTGGTTTCTCCGATGAAAACCAGGCGAATGCCGGAGCAGTACCCTAATAAACGGGCTACAGAGCACGCGCGATCTTTCCTTCTTCTTCCTTGTCCTATCCTTTCGCCGTAGTCACACACACAATACATGTCGCTACACTACAATACATGTCGAGAGGTCAGCCACGAGCGTAGAACATGTTGCGAAGGGACGAGGCGCCTCCCTGGGGAGGGGAGTACTTGGATTCCCGCACAAGTTGACGTCTAGTGCGGCGTCGAATCTCACCATCCAGAACGGAAGAAACACCGCCACCTCCATGCAGAAAACCTTTCACTACATTAACGGGACTAATGGCCGTAATGACATGCTCGGAAACATCAATCAATTGAAACCCCAACAGCATCCAGCAAAATCCAACATCACCCATCTCCACCCCCATCTCCGTCTCTACCATCGCTTCCCCACTGTCACCACCAGCCCCGGCACCGTCTTCTCCCCTTTCAATGTCATCGTTTTCCTGGAGTCGCCACTCACCCCCCGCCTTCGGTTCTCGCCCTTCCCCGCCACCGTATTGGCGGTGCGTGGCGCTTCCGCGTGACGAACGAGGCCCCAGAGGGGCTCGGGAATAGTCGGCGAACCTCGAGGAATCTCGGGGAGACGTGAAAAGATCTTGCGTCTTTCATGCCCCCACCCCGCCCCCCGCGCACAACACACGCAATTTCCCTGCCTGATTTCATATTCAAAATTCCGCCCCGCTTCCGGCACTTGTTCATCAATATGCTAACGGGAGGAATTGCTTGGTTCCGATCAAAACATCTTGATATTCGTAATGGTATAAGTTTGTTTGCGTTTTATCATGCTGGAAAGATTGCCATGGATTTCTGAAAGATTTGTAATATTTACATTTTTTAGATTGTTTAAATGGATATGATTATTTCATGATGAGATATTTCTGTCGTTCGTTTCTTAATCTTAATACCGTTAATGTTATTTTTCAAATAAATATTGTACTGCAGAATAACTATCTCAGAAAATTGATTTTGAAAATTTTACAATTCTATCCATACAATTAATGGGTTGATACAATTTCAGTACTAATTTGAATCAATTGCAGGTGGAGAGCACTAATTATGCGAATTCATGTATCCCGCAAAATTCTTCCCAAACGAAGAGTGGTAAAGGTTCGTTCCAATCATCATCATCATCATCATATTATTATTATTATTATTATTATTATTATTATTTTATTCTCTTTATTCACAGTTTCCTGGTAATAGTTTTGTAGCAGATGCAGCACTGGGAGGTGCCGTGCTGCGAGTGCGACTACATACGGGGATCAGAACGGGTTTCAGGGGATTGTTTGCCTTTAGGGGAATGATAGACAATATGCACTGAGAATGAATATAAATTTAATTGCATAATAATTATGAATACAAGTGGTTTTGGTTTATAATAAGCCGGAGGACCATTGATAGTTTATAAAGTTACTGACTGCTCTTCTTTCTTGAAGTACACTTGGGTTTGGCTTACTTACAGTTTGTAGCAAGGAAGGCACCAACCCAAATCACTCGGCTGAGTGTGTCGCTGTCCGGGCTGAGGTAGGCTCCAGGCAGTTCGGTGGTGCGAACTGGCATGGGCGCGGACTCAGATGACCGGAGCTGGTGGTGGAGTTTGCCGTGAATTCGGCCAAGTGGCGGCTGCGGCCCGCGAGTGGCACGAATTTGAGGCAGGTTTGATTTGGCCGTACTAATCGCCTTGATAGGCGAAGCAGGAACAGCCGACCTTGATGAGTTTTGCTAGTCAGTCAGTTTAACAAGTTCGGAGCAATGTAGTTAGAGAAGTTCTGTTTAGTCTGTTCTGTTGAGTCTGTTCTCTTCGTCTGTTCTCTCTAGTCTCTCATGTTCTGTTTTTTCTCCTGTTGTCTGTCGTTGTTCTGTTTGTTCTCCTGTTGTCTGTTCTGTGTGAGCGAAGTCGCAGTATTTATTATTGCGGGTGTTATTGAGGCCGTGGAGGGGAGAGTCACGTGGCTGTGACTTGGGCCTATGGTAAGGCGGGAAAGTTTGAAGTGCCCGCGATCGGCTCCCTATTCGTGATGTGTCTTCGGGTCACGTGACATTGGCGTGACACTGAGTGTCACGTGACATTGGCGGCGATCGGAAGCAAAGGCGGTGGCACGTGGGGTGCCCGCGATGGCGGCCCGTTTGTATTTGAGATTTCAACGGAATTGAGGCATCTGGCATGCAGGTGGCCGAGGAGCGGGGCAGCGCGCCGGCAGTGCACCTTTGTCGGTGAGATACATTAACGGGCTTATTTGCGAGGGAGGCCCGAAGCGATTCCCAGAAATGTTTGTACACATTTCTTGGTCGCTTGTCAGGTAGCGAGCGATGGGGTGAGGGCCCCGCGCGCCGGGGTGGCCCAGCCCTAGGCTAATGAGGGCTTAAACCCCAGCTGGCGACGCCGGGAAGCGGCGGTGAATGTTCTGCGCGGGCGTGGGCCCGTGAGAACGGCGGTTTGCGCGGAAGACACTGTAAATGATTTTATTGCCCTTTTGTTGGATTTTTCGAAGTGCAGAAGCGTGCCGGCATGCACAGAGAGCGACTTGTGAGAGGTTGGTGATAGTACGCTCTGGGTGGTCGCGCGGGAAGAAAGCTTTTAAGGGCTGCGCCTTGGTGGCGAGATTGAAAATTTGATCGCGAGATTGAACAAGTTTAATCATACAATATCAAACAAAGCATGATTTTATTTTTGGTTTGATAATATTTATGAAATGTAAAAGGAAACCACATATAAAATATAAACATAAAATATAATTGTTTAACCATTTTATATTACATGTTCATTATACAAGTTATTACACAATTGTATTTCTCCATACCAGATGTAAGAATTTCTACAGATTCCCACTCATGAATTCTCTGTCCTTTCTGATTACAGTTTTCTATACAAGTGGATCCTTATATTTTTATTGATATTCAGATCCTCCAATCCCTTAATGGTGACCTTGGGATGACCCCGGTGGCTGACAATACTATGAGTATAATCTCGGCACGTGTCAGAGTCCATTCTTCCCTCATAATGTGGACCAGTTCTCTATATTTTTCTAACTTCGACGATAGGTTGTCATGATGTTCTTAGTGTTTACGGCAGCGAAATCTATCAACCAGATCTTCTTGGTTATCTTATTCCAGATGGTGATATCCGGTCTATTGTGATGGACAGTTTTATGTGTCAGAATGCTGCGGTCCCAATATAATTTGCAGGTTACATTGTCTAGAACCGTTTGTGATTGGTACCGATAGTACGGTCTATTATCCCACAGAAGGCCATACATCATGGCATGTTTGGGGTGGATAATTCACCCCACGTTGCGATGCCTCAGTTTATATTCAGTGGGTTCCAACACTACAGCCTGCTAACATGTGTTCGATTGTTTCAGGACCTCAGTCTACATATTCGACAACCATCGTTTATCATTCCTGGATCTTTTATTAGGCATTTTAGATATAAGTATATATTTTTGTTACTATTACTTGATCTTATATTGCCACAATAAGTCCTTCACACTGAGTGTAAGTTCCCTACCGTGAGCCACATGTAAGCGCCTACAGTTGGATTGGCTATTACTGCTGGGTACACACCGTGGAGTGACTTCTGCTTTCGTTTTTTTTATTTCGTCGTCCCATGATGATAGTTGCGGATTTATGTCATGTCTAAGCTTGAGAGGGGTGTAGTAATAGTCTACCTGTTGGACTACATCGTGAAGATGTGATGTCATAGCTTTATTTCTGAAATAATCTCTCGTGGACTTGATTTGTTTGATATCCAAATTTGAGAGGCTAATACTACCCCGTCCGCCTTTCTTCCTCGGCCCGCTGGGTACAGCCTCTGGGATCGTGATATCTGAAACGAGTCATTTGTAATCTAATTGATCTTTCCATAGCCTCGATATCTGAATTTGACCTTTTGATGATACCAATGGAGTATGAAAGCGCTGGTGTTACAAAGCTATTAATAGCCGCTGTGAGGTTCCTTGAATTGAGACAGGATTGAAAGTTGCTTTTAGTCGACGTTCAAACTCTACCTTCTGTTCTTCTTTGACTTGTATGTGGGCTATTGTTAGATTTTGTTGCATTCCAATATATTTGTAAAAGTCATTTGTGTTTATTGCTGTGATCGTCTTTTTAGGCAAGGTCTCATATTTAACATTGTGAGATTTCCCTTTTTTATGCTTTGGATTTTGCATTTGTCCCCAGTTGTATTCCTGTGTCGATAGAAAATTTCTCGGTTATTTCCAATATTTTTTTTGCAGTACACTTTCTGAATACGAGAACAATTTGATATCACCCGTGTGTGCGAGATGTGTTATTTTACATTTTCGCAAGCCTTGTAATTCCAACCCTGAATAATTTTTGTCCAGGAGCATTGAAAGTGGGTTGATTGCAAGGCAAAACGTGTTAGGACGGATACTGTCGTCTTGGAAAATACTACATTTGATATCCAATGTGTTTGTAGTATTACTCTCCGTATTTGAGGTAATACCAATAGTGTACGCCATTGTTTTTTATATGATTATAGAATATGCACAATTATGGGTTTTAATCGGTTTATTGACAAAATGTAGATTAGTCAGTCAAGTGGAATCATATCAAAAGTCTTTTTATAATCAACAGAGCAGGTGTACAGATTGCGGGACTTTTTGGCTGCCTGAGGCACAATAACACAGCCAATAGTGAGTTACTCTCTACCCATGGAACCCTTACCACATCCTTTCTGTACCTTTGCATGGATTTTATTATGTGCGGAATGTTGTTCTATTACTAATTGCAGACAACTGGTCATGATTATGTAAAACATATTGAGGCAAGTGATTGGGCGGAACTTTTTGGGTCAACTGTATCATCTGTTTTAGACTTCATAAATGTGTTACCCTCACAGAGATAAGATGGGATTTCCTCAGGATTCTGGAGGTAATCTATCAACAAAAAAGTTTATCAATCTTCTTTTCATATAAAATGGTGAATCTCGTGAACTGAATTATGGAGTCCATCCAACCCAGGGCATTTCCATTTGTGTAGCTTGCATATAACGGTTTTTGAAGTGCATATTTCAATTGATGATGTCATATCTTCTATATCTCTTGAATCTATCTCTAATTGTTGCAGCCATGATACGTTGATATTGAAGCAGTTTTTCTTTGACTAGATTTTTTCCTAAATTATTCTATAGTTGATTGCGTTGGAATTTGATTAACTTGAATTTCGTCTCTTTCTACTCTTCGGTAGAAAATCATTTTTCGAATCTGTACGTTTAGTATATTTTCAATCCGCAATGTTTCCACAGACTCTTTCCTTATATAAATACAAATTAATTGATAAATATTTAGAGAATTATTTCAGTTTGAAGAAAACTTTTATTTGCAATTGTTCCATGTCTTGTCATGCGTGTGACGTACGAAACAAAAGCACTTCCAGATGTAATTAACATACACTGTGTTATGATTTAATGTTGATCATGAATCATTAATTTTGACTTAAATGAACGACATTCTACATTACGTCATTCTACATTATTACTGCACCATAATTTAATTTTATTTTCAATGATAATATTAATATTTATAGATAAACTATATGAAATATTCTGTTGCAGGGTGCGTTTTTATAATACCAAAGGATTACGCAATATTGCACATTCCGTTAACATGATTACAGGAGATAAATATTTACATCATTGAGCCATTATATTATGACCACCTATTTAATTCTGGAACCACTATTGCCACTTGGCGAAGCATCAATTCAACAAGGTTGCAGAAGCTGTATTTCGGTATCTTATACCTCAAGTCTTCTATTTGGGGTACAGTGTGGGACAACGCGGGTGTAGAATATCAGCGGCTGAACAAAGCCCATTAAAGTGAGATGTTTCAGATATGCAGGTAAGAAGACGCGGTGCCCTTGAAATCTAAATTCTATCAAGCTCTCATAAATCATCCCCTTATTAAATTCCGGCTCTTACTTCGTGAGAAGAGAAAGTATTCTAATCGTGCGCCGAAAACGAGGAATTTTCGACAGAAAAACTCTACATTGCCAGGACCTGGTAACGAAATAGTGCCTATATCTGCTTTCTATGTATAGTAAATTACTTTCTCTAACGCGTTTAGTAAGTCTGAATACATGTTTTGAGGGTTCTAGATAACGACAAAATTGATTGACGGCAATGCGTGTGCCTGTCCGGCAGCCTGTCTGTCCGTTTGTATTTGGTCAACGGTAGTAACTAAATTACTCAGCCAATTTTCTCTAATATTGATGTTCCCAGATCGACTTACTTCATTTCTTCCCAACGTTGCATAAACGCAACGCAATATCCACTATTTTATTTCGCCTATTACAAATGGCAAAAGTTAGAAATAATGCGGGAAAGTATATCCTGTTCACGTATCACTAGTTATTGGTACCATTCTCTTCTGTAATCTAAGAGTCTGAAAGCTATGGGATTTGATTTCCCAGAATAATATGACGTTTTTCAGGCGGCCATAATCATTCCCGAAATGTACACAAATAGAAGTATAAAGGCTGATAGAATTTGAAAGAAATTCGAACAAGTACTAAAATGAACTTTATTTTATGTTGAATTTATTTAAATGAATGTTTTATTTGCTTTTATGCTGAATTAAGAGACCCAAAAATTTAGTTACCTTAACATTAGTCAAATCCATATCATTTATTTTTGGAGTGTACAATTTATTAGTGGAGTGTACGATTTGAAATGGATATCTGAATTGAAACTGTTTACCTTCGTTTACTATTAATTTGTTAATGCGAAACATATTTGAAGCATTTGAAATTGTTCTAGTTAATGTTTGAATATCGCAAAGAGAATGCGTATCATCAGCAAAGAGAACTGTTTTTTTTTTTCTGATTCGAATTGCTCATGGTATATCGTTTATGTATAGTTGAAAAAAATGGCCTAAAATGGAACCCTATGGGACTCCATGTGTAGTTGGCAATGAATCGGAAATTTGAGTACTTAATGTTTCATATTTCTAGTGCGGTATTTCTAGTATCGAAAGTCGCTTAAGGTACCCTCTCCCTCAGAAAAATTGTCGTTCAAAATTCTATCTTCCACACCGCGCCGACAAACTTGGACACCCCTCGGCCTGGGGGAGGGCAGGGGGAGGGACGCGTTGACCAATCGCTAGCAGGTAGAACCACAGTTGTCTGTGATTGGTGCAACATCCCAAGGGGCAGAAAGAACGCTGTCTCAGGGGGAGGGGGCTAGTTCGTTTACGTACGAGACGGAAATATCGTCATATTTCCCTGCCGAAGGAGATAGTTTGCCTGCGCGTACGCCACGACGAAAAAAATATTTCTAAGCGGGTTTTCCGTCCAGAATGATTGTCTATAGACCAGTAAATATTTATCATTTTAGCAACAATTATTCTAACTTTTAGTAATCGATTTGTAACTCCTGACAAACTGCTATTTTGAGATATTCATTTCAGGCACAATTTGCGGAGCCTTCCCGGCCGTTCTAACGCATATTTCGAATTTGTTTATAAAATTATAAATTGTTGCAAAATTGTTAATTCGCTGTTTTTGGTTCTGGGACATCGGAGACTCTCCCCACTTTAGATTTGCAAAATTTGGAAATTGTTTATAAATTTGCAATTGTTGCAAATTTTTTTATTGTCTAATCTGAATGGCGTTTAAATGTGATGCAAAATTCCGGAATCCGTTCGGTGCTATTATATCTCGTTCTCGTGATATATGTAATTGTTTATAAGAAATTAACATCTTAGTAGACCCCATTTGTTTGCGCTTAATTCATTCGCGCTAGCAGAATAGCGTGGGATGGGCATACTGAAAAAAGTTCTCCAATGCCGCGCTTTTGCATGCCACATACGCTTAAAATGCACTTGCTTGTAAACAAATTCTGTAGCCAATTTAATTATGCTAAATTCGTATTTTTACGGCGAGTATGAGCATAACTTTTATTTGGTTTTTATATTCTCTTTTAAGTCCTACAATTTGCAAGTCGAAATATTTATCAAATATGAAAGAAATTGATTAGAAAAAAAAATTTTCAAGGTGCATTACGCCCAAACAATTGTTTCTGTTTTTCTATCAAAGGGATGTTGAGCAACCGAATAACTGTATTATTAATTTTTTAAGTCCCCTGTTAACACCGAGAGTCAGAAACTATTTGTTCCTCTTGTTTAACCATTACCATTAAAAAATAGGGAAACATATTGCTTAGCTGTTTGCTATAAAATGCACTGGATTGGATGCATGTAGTGTTAAGGTTTTCAAATACAGAAATATTCAATTTTGTGTTTTGAAAGATCACATGAGTAGAATCATGTGAGCGTTTGTTTACAGTTTAGTAAATATCAATGCTCTAGCATTTCCCAGTGAAAATACACAGAACGAACTTGGTGGCCAAGTGATATGACCTTCCCAACACAGACTACATTTCAGTATCGTCAGAGTTCGAAGGTGGTTTGTTGGCCGCCATTCAACGAATCTATCAAAACCTTGAATTTTGCACGACCATCTGTACAGGGAGAACCTAGCGGTTTATTAAACGGAAACGGACCATTCGAGGTATCTAATGTGTACTCTTTGAAAACGTTTAACCATTATAAACTATCCCTAAGAAAAATATCAAATAAACAATGTTAAAGGTCACCAGCTTAACATTGCCTTTACTATTTTAATGTTTTCAACATCCCCAAAACCAACAGAAAATCCGTGTTTTTACAGGTTATTATAAAACCAATTCAATAAATATAAGCATTTATTCACGTTATTATTTTTAAAACACTCATATATCTACGATGTTATTTGATTCATGTCTTCATCGAAGATCTGAGATTAAAAAACTGATAAGCAGAGAAAATTAAAGTAATTTTGAGTGATTGATGAAGTTGAATGATCAAATGAAAAACAATGTTTCTTGCTTCATATAATGCTATCGTGTTTAACAGACATGTAATTACACATGATACCTATATTTAAACATCCAAACTAATGAAAATTTTCAAAATTAAAATCATCAATAAAACGTTGATTCCTCAGCAAGGATTATAATATTAAATACTTTTTTGAGATTCGTGTGCTCCTGTGTGAATAACGTAGTAAACGTGATTCGGATGATCCAGTTTCTCAGAATAATACAAAACCTGCTAGACACATACACTAAACATAATAGTTGTCAAATAGTTATTTACGACATGAGTATCATAAGATATCTTATTACAATACGAAATTGGAGAATTATCAAACAAGACTCTTTAGTCGAAATTGTTAACTAATTGAATATTGTAATATAATGTTACTATTTAAATACCATAGAAAGTAAGACGTAATTTGTCAAAACTCATGTGAACTATAATTTTTCTTTAAATTTTACTCCTTATCCTGCGAAAGATGTGTTACAGTACTTATGTTAACAGTTCTACTGCCATGAGTTTAATTAATTAGTTAACAGTACGCAAATTATTGTTTTTGGTTTTAAAGAAGCATGGATATACAGAGTATCGGGGAAGGAAACGTCGAAAGTTTGAAAAAAGCTGTTTAAACAATTTTAATCATACTTTGTCTAATAAACTACATAGATATTTTGAATGGCTGAGCTGCAATAAACACGCAAATTTTGGTTTGAAAATATGATTTCTACGCAAAACTTTGCATTCTAGAATCATGTAAACAGACCAGAAACATGTAACATCTTTATTATTAACAATATAAATTAATATATTAGTTCAGAAAAAATTAACCGAGAAATAAAAAAGCAGTCGAACTGTGAAAATTGGGTGCTTTTTTATTTCTAGGTTAATTTTTCTTTCTAATCAAATGTATTCATTTATTTTGTTAATCATAAACAATTTAGATATTAATGAAGTGTTTATATGCTTCTACAACGCAAATAGTTGCCTAGAAAACATATATCCAAACCAACTTTTGAATGTTTATTGCGGATTAGCCATTTGGAATATCCGTGTAGTTTATTAGACAAAATAAGCTAAAAATTGTCTTAACAGCTATTTTTCGAAGATTCGACATTTCTTCCCCGAATATCCTGTATATAAAATGCTTGATTTCTGTTGGTACGCGACGGAACTGCGTTCCGGTTCTTTGGAAATAATTATGAAATTATATTATATATAAATAGCTATTGCTATTATATTAATAATTAATTTGAGGCGCGTTTCGGGGCCTAAGATTCTAAAAATAAAGGATATATGTATCATAGTAATTCTTATGACGACACTGTTCTCAGTTACGTCAAGTTTTAATTTTGAGAATCAAAGTGAATCGTCTAAGTTTACTCACCTAAATAAAGTTTATCTTACTATGCATACTATTTATAAAGTGTTTTATGTTCAAAACAAGTGTTGCCTCAACAGCATATATTTTCACGTATTATTCGTAATTGCTATGCAATATTCAATACGGACTATGTGAACCTGCAAAAAGGGGGGAAAAACACCTACTGCACCAGAAAATATTTTCTACTCGTCGGGATTCGAACTCGGGTCTTTAAAGTTAACTCACCTGACACGGTTCCCCCTCACCACCAGGTACACGACAAGACTACCTTCTTTCCGATGCGAAAAGAAAGTGAAGCATTTGGAGTTTTAAAAAAAACAGGGTGTTCAATTTATCTTAATACAAGATCTATTTTTAAAAAAAGATTTCATTAAACAAAAATCTCTCGCGTTCATATTGTTTTTCGACAATGTTATAAAGATCAGTCGGGGCTAATATTATACAGTAGAAAATTGGAGTTAATGTATTACACTTTAAGAGTTGTTATTTATTTATGTCCAAAATTAACAAGAAAATGTCAAATGATAGGAAATATATTCTATTATAATGACCATATAGCAAACACTCAGAATGTAACAATATTTGTGAGGAAAAAAATCAAAACTAAAATGCCTAATTTTTCCAGTCAAAAACTTTACCACCGTGATATAAATCTTTTGATGTTACTTCGTTATTTTTATGACACGATATTTTTGAAAATAGGTTATCATTAAGAAAGAATTAATATTCTTTTCTGCGTTAAAATAATGCAATAATATTAATCGTGTCATGATATATACAGCCTCAAATTTGTGGGGCTAATATGATACAACTTTAGAGGCTAATGTAATACGGGTGTCGGGGCTATTTTGATACACTAAAAATTAACACGCAGACAACTGGAAGGGATTTTTTTATGTTTAATATTGCATCAAAGGCGCTAAAATTCCGATTTGATGTTGATAAACTATCCAAGTGTTTATCTGAGAAAGAAAGAGCAGGCGACAATTCATATAGATTTCCTCGTTCTCCTCCCTACCCAGTACATGGTGATTCACTTATGATTATCAATTGGCGGAAGCTTCTGCTGTTTCAGTGCAGTTACTGATTTTTCACTGGAATCACAAGGAACCAGGCCTACAATAGGAGCTAACACCATCCCTTCAACTCCAGATATCAACTGTTCTCATCCAGTACTTTTGAGATAATACTGTTGGAAAAACATTCAAAAAAACAGTAGCCCTCCAAAGAATAAGGAAGCGGTTAGACCCAATAGCAGCAATCATTACTAGTGAAGAGTGGATCATTACTAGGAAAGAGTGGAGTGTTTAATTTACATTCATTTAATATCTCTTTTTAAAAAGAGATTTCATGAAACAAAAATCTCTAGCGTTAATATTTGTTTTCGACAATGTTAATAGGTATTTGTTTGCAATTTTCGAAAATTCAGATCGTTCGCCCAAAATTGAACGTAAGCCACCTTTAAACATCTTGTGCTTCGAGGAATAGATTTACAGAAAAATTGGAGCTCTTTTTGAGGAAATTATGTAAATATGATGGGGTTTGGTGTAAAGTACCTTCAAAATTAAAAGATTCGTTTCAAATTCGAAGATTCATAATATTAGCCAGATCGTTCAAGGAATATCCATTTTGGTGAAAATCGTGTTTACTTTAGGCTCTAGAATTACTCACACGAAGACGGATTCACAAAGAGGTGTTTTCGAAAATCACTTTTTCGGGTTCAAACAACAAGCGTTTTGACAGCCTTGTGTATAGAAAATAAAAGAACAATACCAACAATCCACTTTTTTCGAACTAGCTACTTACAAAACGTGTTTTCTGTGAAAATTTCGACACTTCCTCCTACAGCATTACGTAACTCTCTTTACTCGTGGAGGTAAAAATATTCCAGCGTTACTGGGATTTGAACTCGGATCCCTGTAGTCTGTAGGTCTGGCTCGACCGCACTGTGCTATCACAGATATTTCTCAACACGCTGTCCAAGCACACTTATTACGAAAAGAATAGTTACGTGATATTCATTGCACTTAGATTTTTTATTAGAGGAATGTTTTACATGTGTCAAAGGTATCAAATTCGCAAAAAGAATTCAAACGATTACAACCCACGCAACTACATAGCTCATTTTACTAAGAAATATTTTCAACCAGAAGCCGTGGTCTTTAGAACCCTCTGTGGAAGTCGTTCCCGGTCTTATCTTTCGGCGACAATGGCCAAGGTTGAATTACGTCACAGATGAAAGTTGCGATAACGCTAGAGCTCAACACGGGCGCGCGTGAAAGACGTTCTGAAGCCAGAATCGCAATAGGGGCATATTTATACGTGATTCTTAAAGACATTAACACACTAAAATAAGTAGTGGCGCCTCAAAACACATGCTTTATGTAATATTTATAATGGATACGAATGATTATAACTATACAATTAACCGCAAAATTGTTTCTACCCGCAAAAATTATTCGCCGTGGATGAGATTCGATCTTACGTGCCTAAGCTTCTTCAACAGTGCGCTTACCTGCTATACCACAGAAACTCTTATAACTTTTGTCCCTCACAAAGATGATTTTAAACTGTCATGTATCACAGATTTGACTAAAAAAGAACGTGCGGCGTTTAGATGCTTGTGTTAACTACAGACGGACAAACAGACGTTTTGTCGTAAATAGATTTTTTAGTAACAAGGACCCACAAAACATGGATTCTGTCTACAAACGTATTGAAGTAATTTACTATATACAAGAATAAAATTTATCTACTTTTGTCGTGACCAGTGATCGGAATTTAGAGGTTTTTGTCGAAAAATCCCCGTCTCCCGGCGCATGATTACAATACTTTTTCTTCTTACTACATAATTACCAGCATTACATAACAGCTGAATGTTATGTAATCGTGTGCCACGTCACGGAAGATTCGGAAGAAAAACTTACTGCCTTATTGGTGGGCCCTGGTAACAAAAATGGATTAATCCCTTTGCTGCGTATAGTAAACCACTTCGTCTAACACGTGGTGTAGCCAAAATCTATATTTTGCGGGTCCTTGATATGGAAATTTCCGTCTGTCAACAGAAGCGCCTAAACAGATCAGCCGATTTCCTACAAAATTGATATTCCACGATCGATTTGAACAGACTTGAGCCATTGGACGATTCAAACGGATAATCTGAGTTTTGACAGTACTTTACAAAAGACAAAAATAATTGCAAATGTGCAGTTTTTGGGGGGCGTCTTCGTACAAATATAATATTGAAAATAAAGATTTCCCCTTAGGGGTTCTTTAAAGAAATCTTGAAATAACGTCATGTTATTGACAAAGTTTCAAAATCATGAGAAGTTTCCGCGTAATTTTGCGCGAAAAAACAGCAACCTTAAAATTTTTTAAACTATTTTTTACTCAAAAACAGCTCCAAACATTTTCTTTGTATTTTCTCCTAGTATGTATCAAGGGGCGATAGAAAAATAAAATGCTAGTAACATTTTCGGTGAACTGTCGAAATTTTGCAAACAGTTAACTTTTCAAAACTACAAAATTTAAGCTAGAGTTTTTGTCTTAGACAAAGTCTGTTGTAAAGAATCAGGTCTTCAGGTCATGTACACTTTTCTAAAAGAAACAAGTAATTTTTACATAATTTGGACTTGCCATTAATGCAATTTACAAAAAAACTTTTTTCTTCAAAAACTCTCGGAATTTGTTCTTAAAACTTTTTCCACTGCTAGAAGAAGGGACGCTTAAAATAATGACGCCGGTCTCATTTTCGCCACCCTCACTAAATTTTGATAACCTTACAAATTTAGCAATAATGGGAAAAGTATGTGCTGCTGTAACACAACTAGTTTTTTACTGTATATAAACAAACATTTATCGTGTTTATCTGAATTTCAATGAGAAAATATACGAAACATTTTGTTCACTGGAGTCGATGAAACTGTTTTCGGCATTTCATCTAAAACAGCACACGTTCTATTTCTGTGATTCTATCTGGTTGAGGAGATGCGCAGGTAATATACGGCGGGCGATAAACGCGACGCACCCGAAAACTCTTGACGTACCCTCAAGAAACTACAGGGCTTTAAATTACTTAAGCAACAATGCTCTGTTGTATTGATGAATGATGTCGTGGAGTCAGGAATCCTCTCACCGGGAGCGGTAGCTCAGTGCATCAACTGATGTCACTGCAACGCCTCTGGCCGGGAGATCATAGGTTCGGGTCCTGACGGCGACAGGCAATAGCTAGGACCGGGAGATCCTAGGCTAGGTGCAATTCAGTCGCTGTCTAGAGGAGAATTCTAGCGGCCGGCTGCTCTGATCGGTAGTTTTCCCTGGTTTCTCCGACATACACCAGGCGAATGCCGGAGCAGTACCCTATCAAACGGGCCACGGACCACGCGCGATCTGTCCTTTCTCTTCCTTGTCCTAATTCTCTCCCCTTACACACACACACACTTACACTAACATGCACTACGCTACCACATATTCCGGGAGACCGATCGGGAGCTTAGAGCTTGTCCCGGCTGGAGCGGTGCCCCGCTGGTGGGAGAGTCCTGGTTGGGGGGAAACCCCACTAGCCGACGGTAGGTCGGCGCCGGATCTCGCCATCCATAGGGAGATCACCGGAGAAAAACATGCACTACACTAACGGGACTAATGACCAAAGCAGATGCCCGGAAACACGAAAAAATCAACCAATCAATCAATCAATCAAAGAACCATCTCAACGTACGCCTGGAACTTGGAGCGTTCACCCACTCACCGACCTCGTGTCGATCGTGGCCTCGAAACGAGTAGGCAGGCGGAGTTGAAGACGCCGGCGTCGCGTCGGTGGGGCGGTGCGGACCAGCCCCGCGGCGCCGCACTTGCCAGGAAATTACGGCCGCTATCGCGCGCGCCGCCTGTCCGCGTCGCATTGAGGGCCGCAGACGCCCACGCCCACACCGACATCGACGCCGACGCTCTGCTGACGGGCTGCGTTTCGGAGGCAGTGAAAGGCTCCGCCACCCCACAGTGCAGTTGTCGAAGCTTCGTGGCAACGAGGAATCGAGTTGATGAAACGGCAGCGCTTTTCCTAGGTAGTAGTAACATGATGTGCAATAGAAGTTTGCAATGAATCATGTAATCAACGTGTATTGCAATAATATAACGATTGATAGATTCATTGTTTAATGGTTCCCGTCGCCTGAACTGCTAAGGTCATTAGTCACGTAAGTGAAGAGCATGTTTTCCTCGGGAAGTGGTGTTGGATGGTGAGATCTGGTGCCGAATTATGTCGGTTAGCGGGGTTTTCCTCAATTAGGCGCCTCTGACCGGGAGGTCCTAGGTTCGAGTCCTGATGGCGGCAGGATTTTCGGCACTAGCTTTTCAACTAGGTCGAATTCAGTCGCTGTCTGGAGGAGAATTCTAGCGGCCGGCTGCTCTGATCGGTAGTTTTCCGTGGTTTCTCCGATCAACACCAGGCGAATGCCGGACTAATACTCTACCAAAGGGGCAATGGCCTGCGCGCGATCTGGCCTTCCCATTCCTTGTCCTATCCTCTCCCTTTACACACTGACTTACACTAACATGCACTACACTATCACATATTCCGGGAGACCAGTCGGGAGCTTAGAGCTTGTCCCGGCTGGGGCGGTGCCCCGCTGGTGGGAGAGTCTTGGTTAGGGGGAAATCCCACTAGCCGACGGTAGGTCGGCGCCGGATCTCGCCATCCAGCGGAGGAAGATCACCGCCATCTCCCGAAAAAACATGCACTACACAAACGAGACTAATGACCACAGTAGTTGACGCACTCGGAAACACGAAAAAATCAATCAATCAATCAATCCTCAATCAGGAATCCCCCAACGGAGGAGCACCGCCCTAGGTATCACAAGCCCTAAGCTTCCAGCTGGACTCCTGGCCTGTGTGGTAGTGTAGTGTAGTGAGTTAGGGCCGGTTTTACCAATGTTTCGTTAAGCGCCGCTTTGCTAAGTTGGCTCAAAATGTAAGCTCTAAATTTAAACGAGCTTACGGCAAACGCGTTCCACCAGTCCCTTCGCGGAGATCTAGCGATACGGCTCAGCTAAGCGGGTTTCGTGGCTCTTCTGCTAATGTTGGCTACGTCAGAAAGTAAACACACCAAAGTTCTACACGTTCTTTGATACACTTGTCTCCATGGTTCTGACGTTCTTTGTAATATTTCGCTGGCATATAGTTTGCTGATAGAGTGAATTTGTTTGATCAGACGTGGTTACATGTTTTAAAATGGAAAAACGCAGCCGAAGTACGAACTTCACAAAAGCGGAACGCGAAATATTACTAGAAATCGTGAGGGCGAATAGAAACACCGTCGAAAATAAAAGGACTGATGACATCAGCAGCCAAGAGAAAAAGAAAGGTTGGAGAAAAGTGGAAGAGGAATTTAACGCCTCCAGCCTAGTCACTAAAAGATTTGCAAAATGTTTACAAAAATGCTGGGAGAATTTTAAAAAAACAGCGAGGATATTGGTCGCTGCAGAGAAGGAAGAAATATTTCGCACAGGTACTGTGTTATATTTTTTGTTCTCGTAGTTTCAAGCCACATCATTTGACAAACAAATTATTGTGCATTTATCAAGAAGTCTTGCTTTATGTTCATTCATAATTATCAATGGTATGGTTGATCAGGAAACTACTAGCACTGTACTGTCTTCCATGAATGCAACATTGTGTTAACATGCTCATGTGAGCTGTTTCTGTCTGCAGGGGGAGGGCTACCAAAATCTGTAGTAAGGGATAATGTTTTGGAAGGAGTGCTAAGCTTAATTGATCCATCATCACGTGGAATTCCAAAGAATCACGATTGTGATGCACCAGGTAATTTAGAACATAGCAAATCATTACTTTAGTTATAAGTATTTTACATGATTGTAATGTATGCTGGTTAGGTTAGGTTAGTGTAAAGAGCTTGTGAATATATTCATGTGTATATATGTCTACAACATGTGTAATTGCATATGGAAATTGATTTCAGAAATTCCAGTTAGAAGAGAAGATGTTTCCGAGGACATTTTGGAAATTAGGATTCCAGCAGATCAGGTACGATGATGGTGGCTTATATATAAATTGCATGCATGGCAGAATGAGCGGATATGAAGAGGCTCCCTTATGGCTCCTTGAGATTTATGATACTGAGTTTATAATTTATTATCTGTCTACTTCTGCATAGTATTTTTATGTGTGGTGTGTTTTTTAACAATATTCTTATTTAAAAAAAATGACAAACAAATATTTTGTGAAAATACAAAATAAAAAACTTAACCTTAAATCAAAAAAGAAACCACGGAAAACTACCGATCAGAGCTGCTGGTCTTTAGAATCTTCCTCCAGACAGCGACTGAATTCGAGCAAGCTGACAAGGTTAGTGTCAAAAACTTGCCACTCTCGGGACTCGAACCTAGGCAAGGCACTGCAGTGACATCAGTTGATGCACTGACCCACCTCTCCCGGTGACATTGTTTAGAACCCACAGGAGGCTGACCGATCAGTTGTTCTGCAGTAAGCGAGAGATTGCCTCTTGGGAATAATATAGGTTTGACCAGTCAGTTGTGGTTGCTGTTGCAATTGTGATAGCTTGGGAGTCAATGAAAAATACAGCACGTGGGTGAGCACGTGGGTGATAGTTAACAAGTGCCTCTGCAGTCAGTAGTACCGCTGCTATCTCAGCATAAAAGGTACTGGCATTCATCCAGACCCCCTGGCTAATTTCAATCATTTTGGAAAAGGCTGCGCCTCCAGCCCCCATAGGGGCCAATTTAAACCCATCGGTGTAAATGTGTAACCATTCAATCACGGGGTATAAAGCGTATTTTGTTTCAAGAGCCAATTTCTTTAATTCTTCTGGGTTTACGAACCGCTTAGGTATCCCAACGTTAAGAAGCGATAAGCGCAGTCGCGGTACTACAGATTTTAAGTAGAGTTGGGTTTGTTTCAGTGGTATTATACTTCCTTATTATGTGTTCTGAGCGTTGTAAAGGAGTTAATTGGGTTTCCAATCTTTACGTAGGTTGTCTATGATTGATTCAATATCGTTAATTTACCTTTTTGAGGTTTTCAGGCCTTTTAAATGACTTTTGACGTCTTACTTAAAGTGATTCAGTACCAGTTTGCATTTCCCTTGCACGTATGGGTGTTGAGAAACCACGCGACCATTCCACAAGATGGCGGCCTCCCTAATGGTTCACAACTGGATCTTATCCGGTATCATTTTAAATGTTTAGGTGTAATTGGGCAGTAAGTTATTTTAAGTTGTTTATTATTTTTCAAACAATTTGATTATTGTATTATTCAGTCTCTTCTTTTGTCTATTTTATTCTTTACACCACTGTTCCTCTTCATGTTAATCATTCAATTTTCCCTTTGTTAGAGTCCCATTGAGGATGGGAAAATATTGTTCCCGAAAGGTACTTCTGAGCAAAAAATAAATATATTTTATTTATTTTTACTATTGTAGTTTGATTATCCCCATACCTACAATGGATTACCACAAGAAATCGGCTACCACCACGGAATTTAAATTAGTAATAGACATCGGCATTTTCTGAAAATATATTTCCGCCCTTTAGCAAGTCATTTTTTACAAAAACCACTGATTCGTAAATAAACAGACGCGGTAATGGTAAAATTCCTAGATTAATGAAGAGAGGCTTACATGGGAGGGATTTGGTTATTATTCGTACAATTCGTTTTTGTAATCTAAAAGTCTGGGATGTATTTTCCCAGAATATTATGCCATATCTTAGGCGGGAATGAATATTGGCGAAATATATACAACGAGCAGTATGAAGGCTGACTGAATTTGCAAGAATTCTGAACGCGTAGCATAATGAACTTAATTTTGTGTTCAATTCATTTAAATTGATGTTCCATTTAAGGTTTGACTGAATTGAGAGACCTAAAAATTTTGTTGCCTTAACATCAGTCAATGGTACACCGTTCATTTTTAATGGAGTACAGAATTGTTTATTTGAAATGGAAAACTGCATTAAAACCGTTTTCTTTTCGTTTTCTATTAATTTATTTCGGAACCAATTTGAAACATCTGATATTGCACTATTTACGGTTTCTTTATTGCAAAGGATGTTCGTATCATCTGCAAAGAGAACCGTTCTTCCGTTTCAAATCGTCGAGAGCATATCGTTTACGTAAAGTAGGAAATGAATAAGGCCTAAAATAGATCCTTGAGGAACTCCACGTGCAATGGGCAAAGAGTCGGAAAGGTGCGTACGTAATGTTCCATCATTCCAGTAAGGTATTTCAACTCTCTGAGATCGTTGTTTAAGGTACGAACATAACCAATCTAGAGCAATACCACGAATTCCATATGAAGGTAATTTGAAAGTAAAATGTCATGATCAATGACGTCAAAAGCTTTTGAGAGATCTAAAATAATCCAATAGGTGCCTCGTTTTGATCCAATGATGAGGCGACATCTTTAAGAAAAGAAAATATAGCTGTTTCCGTTGATTTTGATTTTCTAAATCCATGTTGGCAATCTGAAAGCGCGTCGTGTTTAGTGAGAAAGGTTTCCATTCGTACGTAAAAAAGTCTCTTTAATATTTTTGAAAAAACTGATAGAAGAGAGATGGGCCGATAATTTTGAATTTCATTTTTGTTGCCTTTTTTGAAGAGCGGCTTAATTTTAGCTGTTTTGAAAATATCTGGAAACGTTCCGGTGCATAACGATGAATTAAATATGTGAGTTAACGGGTGTATAATGGCATACGCACAGGTCTTTAACAAAGAATCCGGGAATTTATCTAAACCGGACGAATATTT